>SEMN01000078.1:684168-701668 GCA_005408345.1 Macquaria australasica
CACGAGGATGCAAGGAAGAGAAAGTTTTATATACTTAACCCCAGCAAGCAGGTATGCAGGGATTAAATAGAGTGTGGTAATGAGAGAGTTTATTATGGGCAGAGCAGGCAGATGTGTGTTTTCTGTGTGTGTGTGTGTGTGTGTGTGTGTGTGTGTGTGTGTGTGATGAAGTCATTAACCAAAGCTCATTTCTTGAGGAGGCGGGTTGGAAGCTCTTAGTTGTTGCAGGTTGACCTCGTTCTTTTTCAGCATTTTACAGCTCGCTTTGCACACTGCACAACAATTTCATCCTCAAGATCACTTTAAGATTTAAGATTACCACTTTAGATCAATATTGTTTGGTCGGCTGTATATGCAGTACAGAGACAGACAAGATGAAAGGCAGAGGGTGTGACTGAAGTATGATATTAATGGTAGCAGAGTTAGTAGTAGCAGATGAAGTAGTGTAAAGTAAATGGTAAATGGGATGGATAAGAGCTGCAACAAACTACTGTTTTTATTGTTGATTAATCCATCAATTATTTTTCCCAATTAACCAATTAATCTTTTAGAAAATAAAGGGAATATCCATCCCACTTTCTCCAAGGTGACACCTTCAAATGTCTTGTTAAAAATATTCAATTTACACCGACATAAAAACAGAGAAAAGCAGCAAATCCTCATATCTGAGAAGCCAACATCAGAGAAGATTTTTGATTAATAAACCCCTTAAAGGATTAACTGATAGTTGTGAATTAATTTTCTTATGATTGTCTAATCTATTCAATTAAGCACTGCTCATTATACGATACTATTACAGTGTGTCACCTGTGATAATGATGGCAAATTACCATTAAAAAACGGTAATTAATCGTATATTAACTAATGTGGTTCAGTTTTTAGTACTGGAGAATAGAGTCTGAGCCTTTTTAACACACTCAGCAACATGTGCCACCATTCAGATACTGAAGTCATAAATAAACTTGCAAAAAGCTGAACTGCCAGACTACAGAGCAGTTCCAGAGATAAACGCTCTGATGTAGAGGAAGAAAACAACTCTACTGATGCCAGCTTATCAATAATGATTGATTATTTGTCCCACCCTTTGCTCCATGTGATTCTCAACCAGGGTTCTTTCTTTCTTGTATGTGCTTAAAAAAAAAACTTTTCAGCTGTTTCTACGTCAGTTTCAAAGCACATCAGGTCAGTTTCACTCCAGTCTGAGCTACATGCCTGTGTGTGTGTGTGTGTGTGTGTGTGTGTGTGTGTGTGTGTGTGTGTGTGTGTGTGTGTGTGTGTGTGTGTGTGTGTGTGTGTGTGTGTGTGTGATGCTGCTGTGGGATGTCCAGACAGGGTGAGGTCACCCCAGGCACTTGGGAGACGGAGAAGAATGCCCTCTCTGTGTGCTGAAACACACACACAGGTCAGACACACCCTTTTATTTTTAGATCCGAGGGGTGACTTCATGTGTGTGTGTGTGTGTGTGTGTGTGTGTGTGTGTGTGTGTGTGTGTGTGTGTGTGTGTGTGCATGAATGTGTGGCGCGGTGCCAAACGGGAATCCCCATGCTGGTCACAGGTTGTCATCACTTAGCTATCACCTGACACACACACACACACCAAACTGCATCGAACAACAGCGTCTTTATCAAAAACTGAAACGATCAGTGGGGTACAAAACGATCCTGCAGCAGAGTGTGTGTCTCTGTGTGAGACCCAGTGTGTGTGTGTGTGTGTGTGTGTGTGTGTGTGTGTGTGTGTGTGTGTGTGTGTGTGTGTGTGCGTGCGTGCGTTAGGATGTGTATTTATGCAGTTCTGACAGAGATGATTAACACAGCAAACATCTGCACTTCAATATTAAACAGCAGGAGTTACCCAAGTTTCTTTACAGTACACATCTGCATGTGTGTGTGTGTGTGTGCGTGTCTACCACTGCAAGGCGGTGCCATCTGCATGTAAAACCTCACATTACTGAAATGTCGAGACAGAGAAAATTAGTAGCTCTCACTGCAGCTTTAAAAAAACGTCTGGAAGCGAACAGCGTGTATATACACATGCACCACTAAGCATGGGGCACTAGAACACACACACACACACACACACACGAAAAGATGCTCAAAACCTCTGGCAGTGAGTACAGTTTGGGAAAAGTTGTGTCATTTCTGTGACTGTGAAGATATACAACAATTTAAATCCGCACACGTACACATTTGTACAACACACACACACAAATACACAACCGCTGGCGAGAAATTAAGTGAAGGAAACTGTTTCGAATGCAAGAGGATCTATGCGGGCCTCGGAAAGGCATTTGCACTCATAGATCGGAATCAATGTGTCATATGTTTCAATGAAAAGAGCTTAAAGATGATAACTGAGCCGCATGTGATGCCCACACACACACACACACACACACACACACACACAGAGGGATGACACGCCAACTTTGCCTTGTTTATAACATCTTTAAAAAGCACTTATTCAGTCATTTAAATGGCACAAACAAGAAGCAGACGTCACCTTTTGGGTGTCAGAGTTTAGAATAACTCTTCACTTGCCTCATGTGTGTTTGTTAATGTGGTATTTTGCAGCTGACGATGATAAATAAACATCTTGTCTGATCTGAGGTGGATAAACGTCATTCGCCCCGGTAGTTAAACATTCGTTTCATGCCGCGTTGCCTCTTGTTTGGGCCTTTTAAATGGCCTGACTGAATACTTTTTGAAGAGGTTATAAACATGAGATCAGATTTAAATTGCAAAGACAGGAACCGCTCTGCTCAGGTGAGAGCTTTTCTGTAAATTGACTTATTCAAATGGCTTAATCCAGCAAGACACACAATTTGTTAAAGGTCATGGAAACTAAAAACCTAGTTTCCATAATCAGGGTAGGGGATTAGAGAAACATTTCCCCAGCTAGATTTCTCCTGTTAAACGCCGGTTTCTTGTCCATGTACATGTGACCAGTTTTCTATTTGGCTTTTAACATGTGTGCAAGTGCATGACAAAGACCTCAGACAGGGAAAAAAACGCTGTGACACAAAACAGCGTCTGTAAGTCTAAATATGTCGGTTTCAGCAACTAAACATTTGACTATTTTTAAAATTCAGATATACAAAAGCTATTTCGGGGTGTCTCCGGTCCCCATTCATTCACTTCTACGGCTTGGATGGACATAACAACTTCCAGTTGAATCTTCAGTGCAAACGATGAACGGCAGCTTTAGAAAATATCTGGTTCTTTGATAAAAAGTCAAAAGCCTGTGTACATATAAACGTTAATGTGAGACATTAACTATGGTAAGAAACCTCCTATCTTGAAGCTTAAAATGTATTAATGTATTAATTACACCTGTGTTTTTTCTGCTATGACTTGTTAAAACGTCTGTGGTGAAAAAGTGTCTATTCTGGGTCAACTTTAGATCAATTTGGCAACTATGGTATTGTGGCATTTAGAGCCAGAACATCAACCTGTAGGGTCATTATATTATTCAGGAGACTCCAGGAGACAATTAGCAACATTTAGGAGGTCATTAAAAGAAAAAATTGAAATGGGAATTCGAAGTGGGGAAAATGCTTCCAGAAACTTTTCCCACTTCGCAACTCTATTAATTCGTAACCTGATTTCTCTGAGTAACCCGGTTTCTTGTGTCCAAGTAAACGTACTGAATGATGGCTCAACAGCACCCGACTCCTGACTGTCAGCTTGGTGTGTCAGGACCCCAAATAGAGCCATCAACTTGACAGGTCAACATATGCTCCGGGACCCTGCAGGAACCCCCCTCGGCTCTCTGTGGCCCCCCAGGACAAAGAACCTTGGGGGAGGGAGGAGGAGAAGCTCCCAGGACCCCCTGCTGCACACCAGCTTCATGCTCCTGCTATTGTCTGCACTGCCACCGTTCAGCTCCCAAACATGATGTCTCTACTGAGAAATACATTTGGAAACAGCGGTTTGCAACATGGAAATATGGCTCAGGAGCTGGAGGTCGGCGCTGCCAGTTCTTTTTGCAGCTCTGGAGGTAGAGCCCACTTTCTGCCACATTTCCTGTTTTGATAGTGTTTGAATTCACCTTAATTTCTGCGGCTGATACAGAGCTGCTTATAGTCGCAAGTCTGACTCACTCAGTGTTTGACCTACTCTCCAGAATGAGGTCAAGGACTGTGAATACAAGAATTACTGCATTAACTCACTAACCCTAACTTGTGCACCAGTTCCAGGAGTTGGGGTTCAGCGTCCCACCAGTACTTGGTGAGGGATCGTTAAGTCCGCTGAGATAAATCTGAGATTCTGGGCTATATAAATAAAACTGACTTGACTTGACTTTGTGGTTCAATGAACAGAAAACGGTCCGGTGGATAAAGTATTTTCATACTGTTCCACCGAGACACTAATGGGTACCTTTGAGGTAAAAAAAACAACAACAAAAAAACCATTGTGATTCTTGTGATTGCGTGATGTACTGTGGATTCAGCTGGCAACTTGGACAGTAAGTTGCCCCACAGCTGTTTTAAAACGCATTTCATGTCCAGCTGAGGCGGAAATAAACCCAATACGAACCAGCGTAGTGATTGACACGTGATTGAATTGTCCCAATATTGTAGATTTCCACATTTTCACTGCTTAAAGTACTTTAAAGAGTTCTTATCCATGTTGGCTTAAAAGTTAAAAGATTAAAAGTTAATTCTTGACCCTGGAGACAGCACTTGACAAAACAATCACATCACAAGATCCATTTAGTGCTGTTCGGGAGATTTCAATCGTATCACACCAGTTGTGTAGTGTGAAACTGCAAAGTGGTGCAATATGAACTAATCTACAGTGACTCAGTCGTCTACTATGCAAGCAGAAGCATCTTGGTGGCAATTGTTGCCCAATCTGAAGTCATCTTAATTCATCCAATACCCAAAAGACCTTTATTTATTTCAGTCTGATGCCCTGACTGGCCAGTGTTCAAGTAATTTTTCAAGCTAATATTGCAAACATTCCCTTCTTCCAGCTTCTCAATTGTGATAATTTGCTGCTATTTTCTGTTTTATTCAACTGTTGGTCTGACAAAACAAGCAGATTGATTATGTCACCTCGGGTTTAAAGGAAACTGTGATGGGAATTTTTCACTATTTCCTGACATTTTATAGACCAAATGATTAATCGATCAATCAAGAGAATAATCGGCAGGTTAGTCGATCATTAAAATAATCGTTAGTTGCAGCCCTAAGTCACAGGTTATGGTCTCGTTGTGGACATGAACCAAAAAGTGAGGTCACAGAGGTGAAAGTATTCAGTATTATCACAAAAAAAGAGTGAAAATTAGAGAAAAGTCAGAAAAATTAACATAACGGCCAACAGAATTTCATTTTCTAAATCCCCTTATTGGGACTGGGTACTGCTGGTTTAAAGTAAGGATTTAAAGGCTCTTTTCTTGCATCAATGGCTTTTTTGAAGCCAAAGACAATTTTCCACATTATAGGCAATAAAGCTCCTAACTACTTAACTAACAACAGCTGTCGCTACCCGATTTACGGGTTCAATTCTCCTCTACAGGTAAAGCAAGGCACCTTTTATCTCCAAATTCTTCCACGCTAAGAGTTTCTATTCTCCATCTGGGAGAACAGCGAGATGCACATATGCATACATGACAAATAAGCTCTCTTATAAGCTCTCAGGAACACACACCCTCCGTCAACCTCTGCCCTCCAGTCTGAGCCTTGTGAGGTTCTCCTCCCTTCCTCACACCCACGCTCACACAAGGCCTTCTTTATCAGGGAGGGAGGAGGGGAGCGGCAGAGATGGAAAAAGAAAAAAGCTCCCACGCTCACACCAAAAGCACCAACAGCTAGATGTGTGTGTGTGTGTGTGTGTGTGTGTGTGTGTGTGTGTGTGTGTGTGTGTGTGTGTGTGTGTGTTTGCATGTATGCCGGCGTCTAGCTCCATTGATCCCTGATGTTGCATCTGGGGTGTGTTGTCCCTAAAGGGCCTTTCCATGGAATCATTAAAGGGAGCAAACAAGACAATGATGTCCCAGACAGGGAAGCCCTTTCTGGGTGAAGGTGCAGCGCTGTGGCCCCTTAGAAAAGTGGAGACCCCTGGTCACTGACACAGCTGGATTAAATTCAATACCAGAGTATCAGCGGAGGAGAGGAGAGGAGAGGAGAGGAGAGGAAAATGAAGCAAAAAAAAAAAAAAAGGGTAAGAGGAAATGAAAGAAGAGGAGATGAGAGGAAAGAAAAGAAGAGTAAAGGAAAGATGACAAGAGGGAATTAGAGGAAAGGTAAGAGGGGAAAGGAAAGGTCATGAGAGAAAAGGAATTGAAATTAGAGGAAAGGAAAGGATATAAGAGGAAGAAGGAAGGGAGAAGAGAGGAGAGGAGAGGAGAGGAGAGAAAAGGAAGAAGAAGGAGCGGAGAGGAGAGTGTTGAAGAAAGGAAAGGAAGGAGAGGAGATGAGAGAAAAGGAAAGAAGGGGGTTAAGGGGAGACGAGGAGAGAAGAAGAAATGATAGAAAAGGAAGGGGAAGAAGGACAGGAAGAGTAAGGAAAAGGAGAGGACAGCGGTAAAGAAAGGAAATGAATGGCAAAATGAAAGCAAAAGAAGAAAAGAGAAAGGAAACTAGTGCCCCAGAGATAGACAAATAATGTCCTACCAACTTAGCACTTTTTTTTGGCTATTTCTGGTCAATCAGAATCTTAACATTGACTAATCCATCTTCTAATATTCCTCCTGAATTTCAAACATGAACCCACAGAAACACCCTGTGGTGCAGTCACATGGATGAACACCAACATGTGAGTAAACGCTCACTTGCTTGGGAACATAAGTCATCTCTTCCTCTCTCTCTCTCTGGTTAACAGTGTGTGTTTTGTTTCAACCGGAGGAGGAATGCTTCTCCGTGTTTTTACATTCCCCTGATCTGTTTGCCTCTCGAGGCTCCATCCGACTTCAACACACACACTCTCCCCTTCATCGAGATGGACCTGCGGCCTCCTCACCGTCGGCTCAAAACACACACACTTTATTATACCATCCTCACACTGCTTTCCATCAACATCTATCATGTGTGAAATGACTTAGAACTGATTGTTTAAGGACAGTCTTTCTTTTTTATGACTGATGTGTTTCCAGCTTTTTTGGGCGGTTGCATTTGTGTAGTACTCATGACAAGATGTTTTACTATCACCTCGCTTTTGTAGGGTTTTTAAAAATGTGTAGAGTGAAAAAAGCGTACAATAAAATCATAGTGTCTTCCAAGCTTAAGGACCTCCTGTTCTTGCAGTTTTACCAAAAAGGTTAACAAGCGGCAGGAGGAAACAAATAAAACAGAACTGATACCAATCTGGACAGTCACATCATTTTTAGAAAATGGGGGAAACTTGTGCCAGACATGATTTGCATGCAGAGCTGGACTGACAAATCTCCCTTTTCTGTACACAGTCTGACCACTGCTGCAGATTCAGTCTGGACTATAGCACTGATTTCCTGATCGTGCAAGTTTAAATCTTATCACCTGTCCTGAGTGATTCTTGAGCTTGGATCATAGTCGACTCACAAGAATTTTAATAAAATATAAAGAGATAAATAAAAACAGTGAATGGGTGCTGATTAAATCCTAGTTTGAACTTGGTTTTAGTCTTAAATTGGTTTATTTAGACTCAGATTTACACACATTTTGGAAAACATATAATGAGGAACAATACTGTCCTTACAATCCCGTCAATTCAAGCATTCCTCCTCTTATATACAAACCTATATATCTAAACACAAGCCGACTCAGTGGTTTCTTATGTTTGTTTTTAATCCAGAATATGTTCAGTAATTATTTAAAATGTGCTGCCGCCACTTTCTGGTGGGTCTTCTCACTCGTATATTTTTATTAGCAGCACTCCCAGGATGAAACTAAATATTTTAAATTCAAATTAAAAAGCCCCCCCACCCCACCCCACCCGCTTGCTTCCTTGAAGAGGAGCCAGGAAATGTAGCGATACTCGTTTTTGCTTGGCTCGAACACACGCAGACAAAAAAAAAAAAAAAAAAAAAAAACACACACAGTCCCACAACTCGGGCGCCGTATAAATTCAGGAGGACGCAGCAAAGTGACAGCATACTAGAAATAAACAGCTCGAGAAGCAGCTAACATGCTGGATGCATCATATGTTTAAGTGTTAAAGCTGTAGTTTTATGTTAAATTCCTATTTAAAGAGGGTAAATTGAGGAGGAACACATCAAAAAAGGAACATTTTGTGTTCACTATCATTTTTTATATTGCTGACTTCTCAAACATGCATACTTATATATTTTATGAGCCTATAAAAACAGTTTATCACTAAAAGGCTGACTTGAATGT
This sequence comes from Macquaria australasica, assembly GCA_005408345.1. Classification (NCBI taxonomy): domain Eukaryota; kingdom Metazoa; phylum Chordata; class Actinopteri; order Centrarchiformes; family Percichthyidae; genus Macquaria; species Macquaria australasica. The sequence goes on from SEMN01000078.1 coordinate 692,481, forward strand.
CAGTTTTTCTGGTCTGCTGCAGCAGGAGTTAACAGCCTGACTATGTCTAGCAGTTTTTTTCCCGGCGAGAGAAAATACAAGTGAACCAAGAGAAGAGGAGCTGGGTAGTAAACATAACAAGTGTCACCAAGGATGAAAAGATGAAGAAGAGAAACAAAGAAAATAGACGTCACTGTGCCGCCCACAGCGCTTGATTGACAGGTGATCTTTAGAAAATCCAGTGCAGAAACCCAACTGCTTTACACCAAAGATGTTCTTACCACCTTAAGCTCCTGTAATACCATTAAAATCTTACTTAATCTGTGAAAACAAGCCCCTCATTACAGGCGCTGAGCTGTCGGCCACATCAAAGCGCGACTACCCAGAATCCTTAGCGAGGGAGCCCAGCAGCGCCACACTAACCCCCTGACACTGAAGAAACACCAACCTGTCGAACCTTAGCCCTCAGCCGTCATCCAGATCTATACATCAAAAAACACGCACTCCTACAATCCACCACAACAGCCCCCTCACTCACATATACAACTGGGTCCTCCTAATCCACCATAAGCCTGACACTCAAACAGTGACACTTAACCTTACTCTTACACTTAAGTGACAGTCACACACATAAAAGAAACAAAACACACTTTCTGGCAGTGTGATATTCTAGTTGTCACATGTGCACACGCGCACACACACAAACACTGACTTAGGTCACTTCTGGGGACATTACATAGACTTACATTTATTTCCTGGAGACTTACCCTAACCCAAATCACTGACCAAAAAATCAGATTTTTCCCAAATGGTGACACAGCTTTTGTCCCCAAATGGACAAGTTGTCCCCAATTAACCTGTCTTTGGTCCATGAAAGAAGGCTAAGTCAGAATCACACACACACAGGAGGGTTTGTGTATATGTACACACCAAAATGGGAAAAAGTCCATTTTGGGGGGATGGATTATTGCTCTTGAGGTTGATATGGGGACGACACAAATACACAAATGAAAACAGTTCAGCTTTGAGAGGTTTTATGAGGACACTTTGAGGCTGCAAGCTAACAGACACACTGAAAACACACATAAACACAAAGCAAACAGTCTTCTATCCTGGTTATGCAATTTGGGACACATAATCTAGAAAAATAGTTCAAGCACAGGAACAGGAAAACAATCTTCAGAGGATTTTTTAATATGCATTAAGGCATATTTGTATGCAAAAACAGCAGATAGCATTGTTTCTGACTTCCAATACTAGATTCCCAACAATAGATTCAACATTTAAAATACTTCCTCTGTGTTTAGCAGTTTAGCTCAGCATGAGTGGAGCAGAAACAATACTTCACTAATTCAGATTGAGTGTACAGATTGTTTTTATTTCACGTTTTTTTGGAGCTACGGACACAAATGAACATTTAGATTACAGATTACAACCTCTGCTAGGGCTGGACATTAAACCAATTTTATCAGCATCATAATTTGTGACATTGTGGATCTCTTACCTAAAATGACTCATGTCGCAATTCAAATAAACTCGTATCCGAATCTTTAACCGACCAATCAGATCACAGTGCCGTCCAGAAGTCTGAAATATCTTTCACTGGTCATACTGTTATTAATTAGGTCAAACATCAGAAGTAATCCAACGCGAGTAAGGAAATATAATGCGCTGATGTTATAAAATAAGCTTAACATTAAATTGATCATTATTAAGTATTTCAGTATGGCAGTATTTTTTTTTAACATAAGCAAAGCTTCTCTTGTTTGCTACCACTTCTAATGCTAAATCCACAGTGACCCACGGCCTCACACATGTAAACAAACCTATGTGCACCAATAAATAACCAGCTTGGTTAACTAAAGAGAGTTTATAAAGTTAGCTATAATTGCTAATTAGCTGGGGGTCTAATTTCTGTGTTTGGGTTATCTGGAAAGCATCAGTAGGCTTGTTCTGCTTGCCTTGATGCTTGTCTCAGTCTGCATTTTCAGAATTACTACAACGGGTTGTTAACATGACCCGTAGCCATGAAAAGATAAGGTTGAAAAATGCCAGAATTTTCATTTAAAGTAAATGTGGCAGCCTTTTAATGATATTGATTTTAGGTTGTGTAGTCCAGACCCGAATCTTCTTTTATTGTTATTTAATTCTTGGGATGGTGTGTGACAGTTGAAATATATACTGTGTCCCCACACACACACACACCCTGGCTGTGTGTTTCTGGTGGAGTATGGAAGCCATTAGATCCGGTGACCAGCGCTGACAATAGCAAAGGTTAAAAGGTCAGCGACCTGGTGGGACCAGAGACGGACTGGATTGATCCATCAGTGTCATATGTGTGTGAGTGTGCATGCATCCCTTTATCTCACACACACAAGTGCACTCTCACACACTTAAATAAGGGTGAAACATTAACTCCTTAATGTGCACTAAATGACCTTGCCCTCTCGACTAAAATCCCCCACTTTGTCTCTGTCTCTGGTGTGGTGTCATGACTTTTTTGTGCGTTTATGACAGAGACAGAGAGAGCACATTGTGTATATTTTTACTTCCTATCAGATCAAAGCTGCTTCACCAGCCTTCAGACTCTTTCTCTCCGTATTTTATTTTTCTATCTGGGCTTCCATTCAAGTATTTTTATGAGAGTCATAACGTATCACACTGGAAAAGTCGAGGCCAAAAATGATAACAATTACATCAAACCACGTCAAGCTCTGTGAGGCAAAAGCCTTCTTTTGATTGTAGATAAGGAAAATATGCAACATTTAGCGATGAAAATGCATTTGTCGAATGGAGATCATAATCAGGCTAAATTCAGCCTTTTTGAAATGGTAGTTTGGAGACTTTTTTCAACATAATTCTGCATGTGTTCTCCACAACATCCCCTAAATGAACGTACCTGCTGTCAATCCCACATACATATTGCCTGCTGTAAGGCAATCAGTGCTTTTTCTATGTCTTCGCTTGCAGATGAGACTGATCATTAGTTGACAATAACTTCCTCAACACCTTTATGATGGGTGCATAAAACTGTCATCCAAGAATGATACAAAAATCAACAGATAATTTAAGAGTTGTAGGCAGATTTGAGAAGCCACAGCACAGAGATTTCTGAGTGTACAAACATCATTTATCTCCAGTTAACACTTGCCACTGAAAAACCAACAGAAACCACCAATGGAAAATAACCTAGATGAATCTTTTTATAATGTTCCAGGGCCTTTGTTTATTTTCTCTACAGGCCCTGGAAACCTATTTCATTATTAGTTTCTTAATATGATTGATTGCTTAGAAGTTTTGGTTATTTCACAAGAGAGATTTCTGTCTGTGTGCCGTTTTGGTTTTTCTCATTCAGCTGGTTTTCACTGAGCAACAGATAGGACTTTGCAACTTTTGAATCAAAATGTGATGACAGTTTTGGGGTGGTTTGCTCATGCTGCCAGGCCACTGTCAATGCAGTGCATTCAAAACTTATCGACACAGTCCTGAGTGTTTAACACGTTTATTTTGCCTAACCTTAAAGGTACCCTGTTGAGTTTTTGGAGGAGCGTTCTTGTGAGCAGGTCCTGAATTTGTTTATATCTCGTCAACAGTCAGTAGTCAAGTTTCCATCCGTGTTTAGCTCAAATTTTAGAAGAAAACACTAATTAATGTGCATTTCCATCCAATACATTCCAATATTAGGAGCTGGATGCATTGAGATAAACAGTCAGCGATGTGTTCAAAGAAGGCAGGAAAGCATCAATCTGGCAGCTGTGTCCAGAAATCTGAAACCTTTTACTCTTCCTGCCCGTTTCCCCACCTCCTCTATCTTTTGATCTATTATCTCTCCATCCATCTATTACCCAACTATCAGCTACAGCAGATAAAAGAAGACAACCCCCGCTCCCCGTTTCTATTTTAATCAACTCGGCTCTTCCCATTTTTTCATGCATCACACATCCTGTCTCTGTCTTTTCTCTTCATTCACCTTTTCATCCTCCTTAATCCACCATCTTCCTCCCTCCTCCTTAGGTTTCCATCCCTCTGTCTGCCCCCGTTCATCCATCTTTCCTACATTACCCTCTCCCATCCATCCCTATCACACTCCGACTATCTCTCCAACTCATTCATCTCCATCTCCAATCTAACGCCAACTCAGCCTGGGTGCTCCAATTAAAGCTTTGGATGTCTTATTTTCATGTGAACAGATGCTTGGTTGTTCAATGAGGTTTCTTTGAACTTTAACTTATTTTTTCCAGGTAAAAAAAAATGGATAAATCCAATCTAGGGAGATCAATTCTATATGCATCAAGGATTTGTGCTTGTAACTGTACATATGTGCTTTCCTTTGAAAAAAGGAAGCAGTTCTGCAGAGGTTACAAGTCTTTGACAAAGCAGGAAACATAAGATCAAGGTGAGACTGATATATTTGGATCGTGGTTTTATTAAAAACTGGAAAACTGTTGCATTGTCAAGCTCTATTTTTATTTATTTCTTGTAAAACTGGCAATGTAAAGCAGCTATCTTTGCACATTTTAAGATTTTGAACTAGTTTTCTTTCTGTTTTTTATTTTAAAACAGTTTTAAGAGGGTTCATTTATCCCTCAGTCTCCCAACTAAAAAAAAAAAAAAAGCGAGGGTTGGCTGTCCTGTCATCAAGAGGCATTCATGTTAAAATGATTTAATTAGTCTAGACAAAAATGCTGTTTCAGAGGTTTTCTTTCATTATAAAAGGAATCAATTTCAGCTGGGACACTAAATCCCTCTTATTTACGGGAATTATCAGCAGCTTTAATCAGCTTTCAGAAAACCTAAATCCAACCAAAATCACTCAAACCCAAGAGATGAATAAACAATCTGGGCAAACTCCTCATAAATCCTGACCAAGAGGAATGCAACACACCCACTGTCCCCCTTCCTCCCTGCACCCACAAACTTTGGCTCCCCACTCAGAAGTTCCACTCGTCCCACTTCCAACAAGGAGCGAACGTGAGGGAAGTTATGACTCGCAAAATCCCACTTAACTTCCCCCCGAGTAACCTGCGTCGCCTGACAAGGACGGAGGGGGAAAGACAGAGGGATGAAAGGAGGTTTCCGTCAGACGCCACCAAGGGCAGACGGAGAGGAGGGACGGCGACGAGAGAAGATCCAGTAAACAAAGAGCGTTTTGTGTCATTTTAGACCTCAAACTGGAGTCGACTTGCCAGGGTAGCCACGAGAGTGGACCACATTGCATGGTGGAACGTGTGTGTGTGTGTGTGTGTGTGTGTGTGTGTGTGTGTGGTGCATTCTTTGGTTTGGGGCATGGCTATGTTGCAATAAACTGTAAACATATAAACACAGACGCACAGAAAACACACAATTGATGCCTGTAACAGCCCTCTTAATCCGACATAATAGCTCAGAAACTGCTTCTAAGGTCAGAGCGTTAGACATAATAGCTGCAGCGCGGTTGGTGGAAAATGTTGTGAAGGCGAACCGAAACCAGAAACAAGGTGGGATTAAAACAACAGGATAAATAAGAGCCTCTGGATGTTATTTCCAGCAGTGGACAACATGGACTGTAAAACACTGCAACTGTGATTTCTATATTTTGATTTAGAAATTAGCGAATTTTTATGAAATGTACTTGCTCTCAGTCTCTTTTATTTGTCCTACTGTCGAGTTTAAAAAAAACTTAAGTTAAATATCTTGTGTGTGTGTGTGGGGGGGGGGGGGGGGATACATGGGAGATACACATATCTCCCATGTATCTCTTTTTCCATGACACACACACACACACACACACACACACACAGTAGTAGTAACAACGTTGAGTGTGTCTGAGGGTCAGTGTACTGATTACAGAGGTTGTTATTTTAGTGTGTGTGTGTGTTTCTCTTGGGCTCCAGACATAGCCTAAGAGAAACAGCTAAAGGCTCCACAGATCAGAGATAGAGACATTCCAACCCCACCCCAACACACACACACACACACACACACACACACACACATTTTGATGATGGTTCACTGCTGTCATAATGCAAATAGTGTTGGGCGATATGACGATATACAGTGACACAATATAAATGTATCTACTGTGGAAGATTTAGGATTGATATTAGGAATACTGCAATATTTTAAAGCAAACATTCTCATCTGGTTATTATTTCTCTATCAACTTCCCAGAAAATGTACAATATCAACATATATGTATTGATGTATTGTATTGATGTATTGATCATCCACTCCTAATTCCAACTGTACAGAGACTAGTTGTGATACTCTCCACAAGTGCTAAAAAGAATCACAATTATCTACAACAATGTTATCAAATATTCTCTGATTCCAGCTTCCCCAGTGTGAGGATTTACTGCTTTTCTCTGCTTTACATCATTTTAAAGTGAATATCTTTGGGTTTTGGACGGTTGGTTTGGCAAAACAGGCAATTTGAAGACACAAACTTGGGCTCTGAGAGATTGTGCTGGGCGTTTTTTGACATTTTCCTGAAATTTTAAAGACTAAATATTCGATTAATTGAAAATAAATATCAGTCAAAAATAAAATGAATCCTTAGTTGCAGCCATACATCATAATATTTGACAAATTTATATCATTTTAATGACAAAAAATTTAAAAGAAAAACTCCTCAAGCATGTTTTTGTGCTTCAATAAGAAATAAGGCAGCAAGTAACAATTATTTTCATTATTGATTTTTTATAATTGATTATTTGTTCTATGAAATGGTGAAAAATAACCACCCCCAATTTCCCACAGCTCAGTGTGACTTATTTAGATTGTTTGTTTTGTCTGAAGATATTCAGTTTTCTATCACAGAAGACTAAAAAACAGTAAATATTCACATTTGAGAAGCCGGAAGCAGTGAATGTTTGGCATTTGTGCTTCATAAATGACTTTATATGATTAAATGATTATCAAAATTGAACTAAAAGTTTTCCTTTTCCGTCCATATAATTAGTTGGAAACATGAATACACTCGTTCTTTCTTTCAGTCTCTCTCATCAATATGCTCTATTGTGTACTATGTTGCTGCGCGGCATATGTGTTTGATTAGTTAGGACAGTTAGCAAAGCGAGTCAGGGCAGAGGAAACACACACACACACACACACAGTAGAGACAATAGCATCTCTATCTGATGGCATCCTCATCTACCCCCCGCAGAGCAGATTGCTACTGGAGGCTACCTTTACTGGAATGTAGGGAGTAACACACACACACACACACACACACACACACACACGGCTGTTCACCAACCCAAGACATTTGGTTGAATACCTTCGACCACATGTCAAAACATTCTTTCGCAAAGTCCCTGGATTTCTGTTACTGTCAACAGTAGGACGAGAGAGAGAGGAAGATTATCGTCTCCATCTTTGTTGCCTGTTCGGGGCGAATCAAATTCCAGGCTGCTCGCAGTGTTTTGAAACATGCTCTGCAGGAATGCTCCCCACAAGAAACATGGCTGATTTCCGACATGAGAAGAAGAAGAAGTAGAATCCCTTTCAGCCACTAATAGAAAACTCTTACCAACATCCCTCATACCCACATGTGGCTGCTCTCAGTTTGAGTTTAGTTGAGGTGAACTTGTGCACCAAGATATTTAAAACAAATCCTGCAGCAACAGAGAGCGTCACATATTCAGCAACTTAGTTTCCATCAGAGTAGATTAATGATTTGGTGAGGACAGGTCATCACAGGGGACCAATCATTTTAAGGAGTCTTTCAGCAGATCCTGGTCGACTTACGAGTTAAGACAAATCTAAAGAATCTGATGATAGCAATAGTCTCTGATAAGATTTTCACAGATTTTCTCATGATCTTGAACAAAGAAACGCCCTTGATAAAATACGTTGACATGTGCTAATGTCAAATCCTGTTTATGGTGACAGCTGCAGGTTTCTCCTGTTCAGACTCAGATCAAAGAGATTTACTGCCAACGAAGCACTACACAACTCTCTCGATTTGCATCCCCATTCAAGCTATATAGGTACATCATGACATACCCAACATCAGAAACATGCACCAAAGAAGTTCATATACAGGATAAGTGGAAATCTACCCCTGGGAAAACTACACCACCAAAGAAATAAGCCACAATCCAAAGAAACCCCTCTCCAAAATTCACTCCAACAGAGTATTATACAAATCAGCTCAAATCAGCCCCCCGCACAGTTCATCCCAATACAGAGTCCACAGCTCAACACAAATGTCCTCTTTGGGATCCCAACTCAAAAAAGAAAATATATGAACCAAAGTTAGCTCTCATCGTGGGTCAGCAGTGCGCTGCTGGTTTCAGGGGTTGGACAGCCTGGGAGATGGGCTGATTGTTGGCAGGTTGACTGAGAAGAGCATGGAGATGGTGATGAATCCAGCTTTGAAGAACTTGTGGACCACAAATAAAATGGATTGTGTAGCACTTAGCCAGGGGTAGCCAGGCTAATACTCTCTGAACAGACTAGACCTTTTTCCTCAGGTGCACGCCATATTTGGTTTGAATCTCTGACATGTAGTTATGGGTTGTAAAGTGCAATTGCAGTTTAAGGTAGAGACAGCTAATGAAGTCTCCATTTATCACATATGTAAGACACACACAGATAATGAAGATAATGAAGATAATGAAGGCTGCACACCAGTGAGGCTCTTCTTCAGACCACTCAGACGGACTCTTGTGCAACATGTAGAGTCTGATGTTCATTCAGATAGCAGACATGTCTGGTCTGCATGGGTCTGACGGGAAAAACACTCCAGTCCAGACAGCTCACACGAGCAACTGGGATCCATCAAAACAACACGTTAAACAAAGTGTTAAAAACACTATACTGTTTCTTAAACAAACAGCATTCATTTAGGCAACCGACTCATCACTGAGAAAAAAAGGGCATCACCTTACTGCAACCCAAAATCATCAGCCAATGAATTTTAACAACACCATCTTGGAGGTTTTAAGGCAACGAGTGATCCACTTTTTTTGGATGCCAAACTGTCCCATGGGAGCACCGCCTTAAAGTCAGGGACCCGACGGTGCAGCCAAGAGCTGTAGAGGAGACAGAAACAACGGAGAGCTCACAGTAGATCATAAAACCACATATGAGAGTGAGCCGACAGCTCAGCAGCAGCTCCTCTGTCAAATACAACAATGGAAGGAACTCATCACTTAGTCATCACAGCCACATCCGACAAAGGACACAAACGTTGTCACAAAACACATGGGAATGACAACTGGTAG
>SEMN01000078.1:706668-859432 GCA_005408345.1 Macquaria australasica
TACAAATATCACACAAAACTACAAATCCCACATGAATAACGTATTATTTTGTCTACTATACTAACAAAATCTTACTCAAGTAAAAAAATACATCAGTATTAGCATCAAAATGTACTTTAAGTATCAAAGTAAAAGAATTCCTTATACAAAATGACCCCACTCAGAGTGTTATATATATTCTTTATATATCATCGGAATATTATTATTCAACAATATTCAATATTCAATATATACAACAACATTCAACAATACAATATATAATGATTTAACTCTTGCATAACAAGTACTTTTACTTTGGATATAAGGGCATTTTGGTGAAAGTAAGTATTTTTACAATGTGGTATTGCGCATTCTTTCACATGCAAACTGCTGAACCTGGTCAAAGCCTTCATCCATCCATCCACACTGAAGCTCTGCAGACATGCAGTCTGAACAACTACAGCACATACTGCTACAGGCCAACAACAACATCTGATATCACGTCCCACACATTTCTAAACCCTTACCAGTCGTACCAGTCGGCTCGCCTAACCACCATATTAAGAAACAGCCGAGGTGCTGCTAACACTATAAAAAGTACATGTAATGCATGCATTGGTAGATTAGACTCATCTTTCTTGGGCCTCGTGGCAAAAAAGAATACCCTATTGTAAAAATAATCTGAGCTACAACGCACAACAAACATTTAAATACACTCATTCGCTTTCTTTCAGAGCATAGCATACCAATCACATGTCGTTCAGACAACTATTACGAGCCACAAATTTCTGACAGTGACAATATTTCCCACGTGCTGAAATCAAACCTTTGGCAAAATGGCTGCAAAGCCACCATCACTGGCAGTTACAGCTAAAGGGAATTCTCGCATGCCATCGTGATGGTAGCTTACATCCCCCCCTCTGCTAACGCTGAGGCAGCCTGTGATGTCCTGCTCTCAGCAGTAAGCAGGCTGCAGACACAACACCCAGATGCCCTCCTCGTCATCTCTGGTGATTTTAATCATGCCCCTCCGTCCTCCTCTCTACCCACATTCACTCAGTATGTTACTTGCCATACCAGAGACAACAGAATACTGGACTTATGTTATGCCAACACCAAGGACGCATACATCTCATTGAGTCTCCCCCCCCTGGGCAGATCTGATCACAACCTTGTGCATCTCAGGCCTGTCTACAGACCTCTTGTGCGCAGGCTGCCTGCTGTCCCACGCACAGTGAAGAAGTGGTCTAACGGAGCAGAGGATGCTTTAAAGGACTGTTTTGACACTACTGTATGGGACATTTTTAGTGACGCTCATGGGGAGGATATTGACAACCTCACAGACTGTCTGACAGATTACATAAACTTCTGTGTGGAAAACACCATCCCCACTAGGACTGTACGTTGTTTCGCCAACAATAAACCCTGGATTACTCCTGATATTAAGGCTCTCCTCAAGGAAAAAAAGAGAGCTTTTGTATCGGGTAACAAGGAGGAGTTGAAGAGTGTCCAGCGAGAGCTAAGGAGGAGGATCAGGGAGGGGAAAAACAGCTACAGGAGAAAGTTGGAGAGTCAACTGCAGAAAAATAACACCAGAGGAGTTTGGAAGGGCCTTAAAACCATCTCGGGCCATATGGACTCCAAGCCCCGGCCTGCGGGGGATCAGAAGTGGGCAGATGACCTGAACGTATTCTTCAACAGATTCGATCAGGCATCTACCCCTCCCCCTGCCCCGTCTCCTCTGCAACCATCATTACCATCTACCCTCCCTGCCTACAGCCCTCCCCCTCCCTCATCTCACCACTCATCACTCACCACAGCCCTCAGCTTACAGCCACTTAATACACCCACACCACAGCCTGGGCTGGGCCCATCTCCCCATTTCACACCCGCAAACACCCCCCATTCAGCCCTCATGCCCCCTACAGGCTCAACCGGGCTGTTCCTCACAACATCCCAGGTGAGAAACGAACTGAGGAAGATAAGGGTGGGGAAGGCGGCGGGCCCAGATGGCATCAGCTCCAGACTTCTGAAGTCCTGTGCGGACCAGCTGTGTGGGATTGTTGAGCACCTGTTCAACCTGAGTCTGAAGCTGGGGAGGGTGCCAAAACTGTGGAAAACATCGTGTCTGGTTCCTGTGCCGAAGACCCCACACCCCAAGGACCTCAATGGCTATAGGCCAGTGGCATTGACCTCTCACCTGATGAAGACCCTGGAGAAACTGGTCCTTGTTCACCTGCGTCCGCTGGTGAGCCCATGTATGGACCCTCTGCAGTTTGCCTACCAACCCCGCATTGGGGTGGATGACGCTGTCATTTACCTACTTCACACATCCCTCTCTCACCTAGAAAAGGCTGGAAACACTGTGAGGATCATGTTTTTGATTTCTCCAGTGCTTTTAACACCATCCAGCCCAGGATTCTGGGGGACAAGTTGGAGCACGCTGGGGTGGACCATCACCTGGCAGCATGGATCCTGGACTACCTCACAAACCGACCACAGTATGTGAGGTTACAGGACTGTGTGTCTGACACACTTCTCTGCAGCACAGGGGCTCCACAGGGAACCGTTCTGGCGCCTTTCCTGTTCACCTTCTACACAGCGGACTTCACCCATAACACTTCGAACTGTCACCTGCAGAAGTTCTCTGACGACTCTGCCATCGTCGGCCTCATCACCAACGGGGATGATGGGGAGTACAGAGAACTGACCCAGGGCTTTGTGGGTTGGTGTCAGCAGAACCGCCTCCAGATCAACGCGAGTAAAACCAAAGAGCTGGTGGTGGACTTCGGCAGGCGCAAACTCCCTCCACCTACACCAGTGAACATCCAGGGAACGGACATTGAGATTGTGAGATCGTACAAGTATCTGGGTGTTCACTTGAACAGCAAACTGGACTGGTCAGACAATACGGACGCTCTGTTTAAAAAGGGCCAGAGCCGTCTCTTTTGCTCAGGAGACTAAGATCTTTTGGAGTGCAGGGTGCGCTCCTGAGGACTTTCTATGACTCTGTGGTGGCATCAGCTGTCTTGTATGGGGTGACCTGTTGGGCCAGTGGCATCTCTTCCAGGGATAGGAAGAGACTGGACAGACTGATTAAGAAGGCCAGCTCTGTCCTTGGATGCCCTCTGGACTCAGTGGAGGTGGTGGGAGGCAGGAGAATGGTGGCCAAGCTATCATCACTACTGGAGAACACTTCCCACCCCCTACATGTCACTCTTTCAGCACTGGGCAGCTCCTTCAGCGACCGGCTGCTCCACCCGCGGTGTCTGAAGGAGAGGTACCGTAGGTCCTTTCTGCCTGCTGCTGTCAGACTCTATAATCAGTACAACTCCCGGTAATCTACACTTGACTGTCAGTGTGCAGACTATTCACTACTATACTTCATCTACTGCTGTGCATTATCTTCATACATATATTGTATTCATGATGTTATCTACTTCATATGTTGCTGTGAAATATTTTTCATATACATGTATATTATATATGTGCAATATTTTTATCTTATCTATTTGTTCATACTTACAACTGCACTCAGTCACTCTATTATTTATTTCTGTCTATACTGTGTATAGGACTATTTTTCTATTTATTTTTATTGTATTCTATATATGACACTTTTGCTGGCTGCTGCAACGCTAAAAATTTCCCCGCTGTGGGACAATAAAGGCTTATCTTATCTCTTATCTTATCTTAAATCAATTCCAATATTAACACACATACAATCAATTCAGCTAATTTCAAAGGAGCTATACTGAATTTCTCCAAATATGTAACACTACACTGCAAAAGCAGCTCATTTAGGGTATTTAAATGATGTGTCTACAAAGCTATCTTGGAATAATTCGTAAACGCTCCCAAGTCCTGTTCTTCACATTCTGCAGATATCATGTGAATGCAGACATGATTCATAGCTTATCTATCTTTTCATCTACTCTCTGAAAGAAGTACACTTCTCAAAATGTTGAACTATTCCTTTAAAAAGATGGCATCTCCAGACGAAGTCGGTGTTGGAGGGTTCCTTTTCCCAATAGAGAAATAGAAATGTTTCTGTTTTGAAATCAAACCTCCTCAGATAGCCATTGCAGCTGCATAATTATGTAAATGATGCATGCATTTATTCAGCCAAAATCTTGAAGTAGAGTTTTCTGGGAGTTGAAGCTGAAACAATTACCGCTGCCTTTTTTTGGTAAATTTCTTGATGTAATTAAACTTCTTAAATGTGTTTCTCAGAAGCCCTTACAGCCATTTGCGGCAATTCCCCCATAGTTTGACGTTTTCCCACACTCTCTCTGCAGGCTGAAATGATTGGGATTGCAGATAATCACTGTTGTGGAATGCCACCACGCTGCAGTGTATGTGTGTGAATGTGAGTGAGTATCTTTGTGTGTGTCAAGAGAAACAACAAGTGAAGGACGGAAGATAGAGAGAATCAAAGAGAAAGGGAGACAGACGTGAACATGCCCAGACATTTCACTTCTCCTCCAGACCACGAGGGGTTTGTTTTGGTCAGATCAGACAACCTTTTTTCCTTTTAAACCCCACTTGTGTTCTCAGAAACTCTGAACTGTAATATTTGGTTTGGTGGTGAGTGCTGCTTTCAAGTGAGATCAAGTTTTCTCCAGCATGTATTGCTTTCATTTCTTCTCGTTTTTAGCAGGTTTTTACAGCATGTCATCCTTTCAGCTCCTCCCCACTGAGAACAATTCATCAACCAGACGCCCAGTGATCCCAAAGCTCTCAGGCTTCAAATTATACAAGAACAAACAAACAGTATATCAAAAAACTGCAATCAGTCTGCAAATATAGCCAAAGTCTGGGAGTAGTCTGAATACAAAGACTAAACCACAATGCAAACCAAAGATCTTTGGAAAGACAGGAAGTTACAAACTCTACCTAAGTAAAAGTAGCAATTCCACAGTAAAAGTCCTGCATTCAATATTTTACTTAAGGAAAAGCACAAAAGTATTAGCATCAAAATATAGGACAAAAAGTAAAAGTACTCATTATGCAGAATGGCCCATTTCAGAAAATATTATTTAACATATATTTATATACTGCTGGGTAGCTGGTGAATTTATATCATACATCCTAATTTATTTGTTGATTATATTTTGTATTATTAATCTGAATCTGCAAAGTAACTCAAATAAATATAGTCAAGTAAAAAGATGTAGGCTAGTGGATGTAGGCTAGCAGACAATGGCAATACTCAAAGTACAATTACCTCAAAAGTGTACTTAAATAGTGTACTTCCAACACTGCTATTTTGGAGTATTTCATGAAGTCAGCACTTGCAATTTTATTAAAGTCACTGTGTGTAGAAAATGTATGTTATTATAGCATCTTTCAAGTTATTTTGATCGCACAGGTTTTTGTTTGTAGAAGAATGAACAATCCCAGTGAAACGTGTCATTCTGCCACCTGATGGCGCCAAAGTGACGCATTTTCAAATCTCACACAATTATGATCAAACTGAACTGAACTGAAACCTTTACTTACTAAGTGAATTGCATCCTTTCCAGAATTCAGATTCTGACGAGCATGTTAAATTGTGTAAACTGTAAACTTACTTTTTATAAAAACGGAAATCCCTGATCTCCAAAATGTAAACTTTGATGGCAACTAAGAAAGTCCAGTTTGCTCTTATCTTGACCACAATACATTTATTTTATTTATGTACCAGCTTATCAAAGGATTGGATAATTCTGTAAACCCAAGCAGACGCATGGAAGCAAAACTGATGCATGGAAATCACAGAAAATGCCATTTAAAGGTTTGCACGACAGCATCAATAAACATATGTTTGCTCAGTACACAGTTTATATGTTGAGCTTTAAGGTGTTTTGCTTCTGCCTAATAGTATAGCTGGGTTTTTGTTTTGTTTTTTACCAGATTTCTTTGCCTGATTCAGATTAATTATTTGCTCGTTTACTTCTAGTGGTTAATGCAAAGTTAATCCTGAATCAAAGTAATGAAACTTCAGATACTAAAAACATACAATTTCTGTTTAACCTTTTTTTTTAAAAAAGTTCTTAGATATCCAAGGATACAGTCGTAGGATACAATAAAGAAACAGATTTAAATGTAAAGTTTTATACATATTCATCACAGCACATAAAATGTACATTAAGAATGAAAACTTTTCTACGGTTGAGACCTAATGTTTCAGGAATAGTTGCACAATGTGTAGAGATTTTAAAAAGAAAAAGTCAGAACGAAATGTGTCAAAACTAAAATATTAATATATGTAAATTACTTAATAATGAGAAAGAATATAGTGATATGTAGAAAACAAGTATGTGAATTGACATAAAATAATTTGTGCCATAACTAAATCACAAAAAGGGCCAGTCTTGCCACTTTTACGCACCAGTCACGTGGCTTCCTTACGCTACTGACGGCGGCTCACGCACACCCGAGGGGTTAATTGGGGGTCAGCGTTAATTTCAGGAAGTTGATTGTCATTTCCAAAACGGTCAATGATCAGGTGAGCCTGTAAATCACGCCATCGGCCCTGCGGAGGATGGTTGCCGACTATAGCCTCGTTGGTGGAGCTCGCTAGCACCAGAGGTTTTGTAACAAACATGAGGTCGACCCGCACCAAACACAGCCTACTGCGTGTCTGCGTCCTGTCTTTTATCTTCCTGCTGTGTTCCACCTGCACCGGAGTCGTGGCCGGCCGGGACATGGCCTCCCATCACCCCACGCTGAGGCGCAGCCGTCGGAGTCATCAGGGCGCAAAGATCAAAGGCGCGCACCACCGGCCGCTGACGGACGAGCAGAAAGCGGACCAGAACCTGCAGTTCATGTTGAGCTTGTACCAGAGCGCAGCCGAACCGGACGGCAGGCCCAAACAGCACCGAAAGTTCGGCTCCAACACAGTCCGTCTGCTGAGACCATCGGCGTCGTCGGTGCACTACCTGCCAGCCTCGAGAGGTGAGATTTGGATTACTAACCTTTCATCAGTAGGCCCATTAACTTACCTTAACCTTCTCTTCTCACTGACTGTTTGCATGAAAGAGTATAATTTGGGTTGATCGGGAAGATGGGATTCAAGACATTTGCCTGTAAAATGGTACGTTTGACTTCATTTCAGGCATCAGCCTTTATTAGTCCCAAATAAACCTCTGATTGCCTTAAGTGCTTCCAGCTCTTTTTTTTTTTTTTTTTTATCTTGAAGAGTGCTCTAATGAAGCAACGTTAAGGCTATTGGGGTTTTTTTGGGTTTTTTTACTGGCTTTAACTAACAAAAAATACCCAGAATAAAAAAAGAGGCAGATGGTTTTAAACTGATAATCTCATAGAATATGTCTGTTTTGTTTTTGTTTTTTTTGTATTCTGTGTTTTATTTTCGAATCAGATTTGCATCCAGTTTCCAGCAAGGATTGTCCTTCGTTAAGTTCGGGAATTGAGGAAGTAAAATTTAACAAGAATTGTCCAAAACGGGGCGGCAAAGTCTAAAATATATTCTGACTTTAATTTCCTAGTATGGGTCAAATTATCCCACACTTCCCATAATGCAGCTTAACAGTGTCTTTTGACAGACACTCCTTGCCTGGTAATGCCCACAACTGTCAAAATCCATGATCCCTGTTTCTAACTTGACCATTATTTTTGATTTAAAAAAACAAAACCAAATAATGTAAAAAGTCTCTTTATAAGAAGGTGATGAAGTCAGAGAGGGATTCATGTTTTCTCTTTTTCTGTGCCTCCGTCTCTCCTTCAGACCACCACTACAGCTTCACAGTACAGTACAGCCTTGACACTCTTCCCTCGGAGGAGCTCATCAGAGCCTCATTCATCCACATCCGCTCTTCGTCCTCTCCCTCCTCCTCCTCCTCCTCCTCCTCCACCACAACCTCGAGCACCACCCAGGTCCTCGAGCCGCCCCGCTGCAGGGCTCAGATCACCTCACTGGGCAAAGAGAGCCTGGTTACCCTGGAGCCCCATGAGCGGTGGACAGAGACAGACATCACTGCACACGTCAGCGGACACGTCCAGCAGGGGAAGGACCAAGGCGTGGGGGGACACTTGACCCTCACTGCCCAGTACTGGTGCACAGATCCTGGGCATGCTGAAGAGGACAGCAGCCTCTCGTGGTTGTGGACTTGTCTTCAAGGAAGAAAAAGATGGAGAGGTGAACCTCATCTTGAAGTCCCATCTCTTCTTTTATACCTGGAGGAGCAAAGGGAAGTGAAGGACTGGATGGGGGACTTGCTGGGGGCTGAAGGGGAAAACATCATGAGGCAAATAGGGCAGTGGCATCCTTCGGTTCGCCACCGCCGCTCCAAAGACCCCTCATCTTCAGAGGCCAAAGATCCTTCTCTGGATGCTCTGAAAAACACCCCTACTTCCTCTTCCTCGTCCTCTTTTTCCACCTCCCCCTCTGCCTCCATCGTCTCTGATATCCCCAACTACAAGCGCAAAACCAGCATGCCCAAGAACCGCTGCAAGCTCCACTCGTTTCGCCTCTCCTTCGACGAGCTCGGCTGGGGTCACTTCATCGCTCCGCCGGTGTACAACCCGCGGTTCTGTCAAGGCAACTGCCCGAGGCTGCTCCACTACGGCTACCATTCCCCCAACCACGCCATCATCCAGACGGTCATCAACGACCTGGGCATTGGGGATGTTCCTCCTCCATCCTGCGTGCCTTTCAAGTACATGCCCATGAGCGTGCTGGTCATGCAGAAGAAGAAGGTGGAGTACAGGGAGCTGGAGGACATGGTGGCCGAGTCGTGCACGTGTCGCTAAAGCCTCGGGAGCAGACTCGAATGACTTGAATATGCTTAGCACTGAGAAAAGAGACTAAAAGGGGCAGATTTGGTGGGTCATTTGTTTGATCTACAGCTCGGTGGCTAACTATAATGAGCTCGAGCCTGGAAGGAGGAAGTTGTTGTGGTTTCAGATCTTTACCATCCCTGTTAAAGCACTTTAAAAAGGCAGCTGCTGAATGTAACTCCGGCCCGTGAAGAGAACTATGGGTTGTGCAGACGAGAGGCTGTGTCTTTATTGAATTTAGTGAATTTATTTATTTTGTTTGGAATAATTCTTCTGTGAGCTGTTCAAAGCACTGTGAGGTTGGTGAATGTGCTGGTTGACATTCATAGTCACTAAGCTGGTAAATGTGGAAGCATTTTAAGCCACTTAAGGGCTACTTAAAGGGTAATTCTGTTATTTTTAAACCTGGACCCTATTTTTTACATAGTTTGGGGTGTAAATGACTAATAGGTAGTAAAAGTTTTGGAATTGGTCCAGTAGATCGCCTCAACCGGCATCTGCCAACGGGCTGCAACGTAATCCTTGGGGGCAACTGCGCCTGTCAAAGTCCGTCCACTAAAAGTGCTTGTTTTTGCTGTTGACAGGCTCAGACTGTTATTCTAAGTGTCGGATAGCATTATGGAAAGAATCCTTACAGAGACACACCGTTTGTTAAAGAGTAACCAGAAACAGAAAGTCTCACTCAAGGAAAAGTCTCGCGAGAAGTTAGTTGTTGCAGGAGGATGACAGTTACCGGAATTACCCTTTAACTAACTTCCACGGTAACTAAACAAAATGAATTTAACTTCTAAAGTAACTTGATCAAACTGACTAAACATCAGGGGTGCCTTTTTTAAAGAAAACTCATCTAACACAAGGAGCAAGCACTGGTTTGTTGGTCATATTAAACTAAGTGAACTGGCTCATTCAGAGACGCACATGTAGAATCCATCGTCAATATTCAACCTCAAACCGCAGCCATCTAATGAATATTTTCTTTCTTGTGCCTGTCTGTGTATTCATTTCAGTTTTTTTCCTGTATTGGTCTTTTTTTTATACCTGATCTGTGTTTCACATCAGGGCTGCGATTCTCAAGAAAGACCAGCAAAAAAAAGCCTGTATTTGTGTGTTTGTGGGGGGGTTAAAAAAAAAAAAAGGGGGGGGAAAAAATGTATTTTTATGGACGAAAGGGTCGACCATGATGGATGTAACTCTAAAGGCCTTGTGGTGTCACATTTTTGCTGTTTACAATCTGAACTTTGCGCTTTGTGCATATTTATAATGGGAGGCGTCTCCAAAAACTTGAATAAAGTGCTATTACTGACCACACAAAATGATGAAATGAAGGATCCAGTAGAGAGGTGTAACAGTGTTAAATGTTAAAGAAAACTAACAAGTGTTGTAGTGGAAAGGAATGCAATTTTTATTACGAGTGAAAATGAATAATAAAATAAAATGCATGTTTTCTAAAGATCTAACTTATTCTCATTTGTGTTTTTAAATGCTGAAAAGTGTATTCTGTTGTTAAAAACTAGAATTATTTGCTTAATTTCCAAGGTCAAGATTGAACTTTCAATCTCGAGATTTAAGCCAGCATGGATGAGCTGAGGAGCTAAGAAGATCATTAGGTTTGATCGAAAGCTCCAGAACAGTCACCGGGTTTTGTCAATATAAATATTTAAAGGAGAAGTTTGACATTTTGACAAATACTCATTCGCTTTTGCCAAAAACCTTCGTGTAAACACGATGATTTGCTGTTTTATGGGGAGTTATGTGCCGGGCTGTTCGAGACGAGTAACTTCCTGGAGTCTCTGCTGGTTGCTAGGTAATAGTTTGGCCCTTAACCCCCCTTAAAATGTCCACTTTTCATTTTTAAGCTTTTGTTTTTTGTACAAATTAAACAAACGAGATACAACATGTTAATTGGTGAGCTTTAGAGGTTCTGCCAGGGGGATTTTATTATACTTCGCCAGAGCCAGGCTTTCCCCCCCGTTTCCAGTCTTTATGCCAAGTTAAACTAACCAGCTGCAGCTTCATATTTAGCGTACAGACACGAAAGCGGTATTGATCTTCTCATCCATCTTAGCAAGAAAGCGAATAAGCGTATTTCCCAAAATGTCAAACCTTTCAGCAAATACATGACAGTGCAGAAGTTTTACAGTGTAAATCCTGACATGGCTACAATTTTGAAGAATGTGAAGAACCTTAAATATGCCCTGAGTAATTTTTTCTATTTACTTGGCTTTCTCAAGGTACTTAAAATCTTTGTAATTAAACCATCATGTCAGTAATTTAAACTGTAAAACTCCTGCAAAAAAAACAAAACAACTTTACAGTACTATAATGAAATATAACTTTAGTTTATTTGCACAGAACAAAACACAAATAACATAAAAGGATTTTAAAAAGCCCAGTCCCAGTTGGGCTCATGAAGACATCTTGCCAAAAAATGTATAAATCAACAGATAGAATAAGATTTTATCAATCAAAACAAAAAATCATGAAACACATTAGCAAACAAACAACGAAAAGAAAAACTTGCTTATATGTGCAACAATAAAATAAACTTGCAAACAGGAAGACAACTGCTGAAAAACACAAGGAGAAAGGAGGCCATAACATACAAAATTCACATAGTTCGGCTCTTCAAATAAGCTGAATTTAAAGTTTCTGAGAGAAGAAGATTGTGCAATTTTAACCACAAACATAACTTGTTAAGAATGTTCTTAAATAACTTAACTATTAACACACTTTTCTTTCATGCAAGCAACAAATCTGTAAGAGGTTCCTGCACGAATTGTCAAGTAGAACCTTTTAATTTTCAAGTGGATTTGTGCAAAACAATAAAGTTCAGGAAAGTGAATCATTGCATTGAGTCCAGCAGATGGCGCTCTTCACTAAGAACAAAAACTTGGTGCATCATGTTTCCAGAAGCAGACACAAATCCTAAATCTGGACAAGGAACCTGGTTTGTTTAATTGTTCAGAAATAAAAGGAAAATGTTTGATCAATTAAAACACTAAATGTACTTTAAGATGAATGTATAGGACATATAGTGGGTTCATTGTGTGTTCATGTATCTGGTTCAGAGATCTCTGTGATCTCTGCATTCAAAGTTTCAGAAACCTTTGATTTTTGTTTGCCTCTTATTTCTCCCTGACCTCACTATCAGGAGAAGCCTTTGAGGAAGGTCATGTGGGATTTACACGAAGGAAAAAGGTCAAACTGGACACAAACAATCCACCTTTGTCATACATACGATATGATAGATGACTGATGCTGTTTTCCCACCAGCAAGAAAAGGTTAAATGAATAACTTCTTGACTCAGAAAACCAAATTTGGGTTTCTCATTTCTTGTCTACTCTCTCGTTTTTGTCTTTTAGCGCTCACAGGAGTGTTTTTTTGGGTCTGCCACCTGGCTAAAATGTTAATGTAACATGCATGATTGGAAGCAAAACATGATTTAATTACCTAAAAAGGTGCACAGAAAGAAATCTGACAGACGGGAAAATTACATAACAAATACAAAACTCAGAAACGATAAGGAAACTAAAACAGCTTGGAAAGGCCTTTTCCTGCAAAAGTTGTTGTAATATAAAAACCAACTACTGAGTTTCCAAAGGCAATAAACAAAATTTGAATCAATGCATAATACCACATCGACAACCAACGTGTCACCTGCTGCCTGACCTTTGACCTGACTATAGTCTATTCAACCATATTCATGAACAATTCTTACAGGGAAATAATTGTTGACCTCTCAACAGAAAACGGATATTTCCAGTTCTAATACATCTATTAGAGGCTAAACTTACAGGTCACAGGATAATTTAGCCGACTCTTCTCAAGCTACATCTCAATAGAGGTTTGAAACAGAGACTATAGAGCTAAATGTGATTCATTGCATCACAATATTGATCCATTTGTGGGGGGGGAAATGACCTACCTTCTGATAAATAACACCTTGTGAATTTGGGATAGGACAGCAGCGAAATCTTCCTGCACCTCTAGTATTTCCAACAGGCACCTGAAGGCAGCATGGTGTTAATTTGTTTGGCTGGGTCACAGCTTAAGCGTGACATGATCTGTCATTTAAAGGCAGAGAGTACTAAAGTAAGTAAGTTTCCTTAAAGATCAAACGTGTCAGGATTTTTAAAAAATTCTTCCTGTAGTGTTGCTGCTCATTTTTGGCCCTACAGGTTGCCTTATGGCCAGCCGAGGAAATTACCACAAACAGCCAATCCACCACTGTTGGCCTACAGTCACACCACAACAATGGCTTTGCAGTTATCTACCTATTATATACATATTTAAAAAAGATATGGTTGTTGAGAGATTTTTAAAACACCTGTCACCCAGAATTTTAATAAATAAGTATATATAAGTAGTTGATTTGTGCCCTGAAAACACAAACGATTCCCTCAAATGAGCGCGGTCAGTATACGTTAAACTGTGAATCACTATTTAGCAGGTGAACGGCAGCGTCACTGTGCTATGACTTAGACTGTAGGTACTGTAAGTGGGTCACAGAGCAACCATTCCTTTGTCACTGTTTACTGAAGGACATGCACACCCACCTCAACATGGATGTGCATAAACACACACTGAGTCATGCAAATATACACACAAACAAGCAGATAAGTCATTGTAAGCTGAAACATAAATACATGTTTTTTTATCTTTATATATTTCAATTCATGTGCTGCAATTTTGCTTTAAAGTTGCCATAAACAGTAAATAAAGTTTGATTTGACTATATTTAGTATGTATTGGACAGTTGGACATGCATGTTGAGGTTTTTGTGGCAGTTTTGGAAAGCAACCGACACCCACATTAAGTGCTCTACATATTAGCAGGCTGATTCTCAGGTATAGAGTGCAGTGAACTATGATGTTGTGTCCCAGTAAACCAATATCCTCAAAATGTACAGCGGCACACTTCATGCAGACATCACGCAGTAGAATGACAACCATTTAATTTGAAACAACTGGGATTTTTGATGATATCTTTATAAGGTATTTGATAAATGCCGGTGTGAGTCAGACAGTGATTACTTTGTCACATGCAGATGTTGGGCTTTAAAAACTCACTTTCCAGTCAGGAGATTTTAAAATATGAAGGGTCAACACACCTCTGGACTTTTCGGACTTTGAGCCAGATAGTTTAATGAAAAAACAGTATAATCATTGAAGTATTTATTGTACGTGAGTTTCAGTATTCCTGTAATGCCTCATTTTTGTGTTGTGGATCTGTCTGCAAGCACAGGGAAGTAAGAGCAGTCTGTCTCAATTTTCTAACAGAACATATATACATTTGCAAAAACACGTTTTCTTTAAACTACGGCTTGTTTTAGAGTTTTCAAATGATGAAATAGAAATATAGTGAACAAAAACACGGCACCTGTGGGTTAAAACCAGGTTACATAGAAGTCATAAAAAGGCAGAAGAAAATATATCACTGGCATTGCAGTAAAAGTGTATTTTATGAGGAGTAATGTTTAATTCAGGCACAGTCATGTATATTATTCTTAATTTGCCGGAGGAGCTGCAGTGCTGCTCTGTTACCGTAACATTTATTTATTTATTACAGAGTGACTGGAAATCCTCAGTTTTACGGGACCTCCCTGTCTGTTTTCCTCAAGGGCTTTTGTGCGTCTGAGTGTTGTGGTTTTGTCCCTCTCATGTCTCTCTCCTCTAATGTCCTCTGACAGATGTTGTACACTGTAGCAAGAGTGATTCCCATAAACGTCTCACAAGGTCATGTCACACGGGGAGGAAGTGACCTGCTACTAATCGCATCAGGCAGAGAGCCATAAAGGTCAATTATGACGAAAGAAATCGGGCTCTTGAGATCTGTTACTGTTGTGTGGGGAGATAAAGTGTGTGTGTGTGAAATGAGTCAGCCTGACAGTCACACACGCACAAATGTTTGCCTTTACTGTGCGCTGTGTGTCGTTTTTATATTGTGCACTATACATGGAGTTAGTTAATCTGTCTATCCCCTACGGTGAGGAACAAGCAGTCTCTAGCTTAATATTTATTAGAATAGTTTAATAAAACATGATATAGGCAGGGCAAGGCAACTTTATTTGTATAGCACATTTCATACACCAGGTCAAATTCAATGTGCTTTATAGGGTAAAAAAAATACAAGAAGGTAAAAATATTTACAAAATAAAAGTGCAAAAAAACAGGCAAGCGATACAAAAGATACTAGATTTAAAAGTTAACAAGTATCCATGCGAGTCGTATTGTTCCGTTAGCAACCAAGCTAGTTCGTTAGCTGCCAAGATCGCCAACCAGCCAGCAGATGTTTTACACTATTCCACTGATCTACAGGTGGCGGTAACGCGCCAAGATATGCTGCAGTGCGCCAGCAAAGGCAGGGAAGAAGAAGACTGCAAGCTAGGAAACAAGGGTGTAAACAATGCTGGATTTAAAATACTTAAATAATCGGCTTTGCAAATGTTTTATGAGGAAGGAAACGCACTTGACACGTTTGTTAGACCTCAAGGGTTCACAGTGCGTTTTGGTGAGTAACTTTTGTTTGCTTACAAGAAAACTCCACAGGGCCCCTTTAAATTTTAAATACGTGTTAGTTTTTAGGAAAGAAGATATTGTGAACATAGCCTACACAAATATGCTTTGTTTCCATTAAATTCGAAGTTGCTTCAGATTACTTTTAAGAGAGATGAGCGCTGCCAGAGACCATCAAATAATTATTGGCTTTGATTCCAGGCCTGTCCACATTTATAGGGCTTTCTGGGTAACGCGTTTCTGTGAACATTGCCCTGCACAGTCCAAATGAGGACTGAGAACTGGTCAGATGAGGTCATGTCTGCAACTTTCCTTCGATCCGTTTGTGCAGGGGGATTGTTCCCTCTTACTTCAGGACAATCAAAGTTTAAAGTTCAAATTTCACTGGATGGTCAGGCAGACCAGAGGACTGTGGACTGACTGTGCTAGAAATGAAAGTGGTCAGTCCATAAAAACTGTCCTTAAAAATATACAGTTTATTCACTGCAAATACAGTAGATTATCTTTTCAGGAGCGTATCTATGCTCCCCAGCTCAATATCCTCTTCATATGACACATTATGTTCTCAGCAATGTTTTTTCCCTTTGTCAAATGTTCAAAGTATCAATATGTTGAAATCAACCTACGCCCTCAAATGTGCGGGTTTTTTATTGATATCTCCACAGTGGCTGAACAGATTTTTACCATTCAAACACGTCCATCTGCCTTCGTTCTTTTGAACTATGAAGACAGCCATTATCAATCTCTGACATACCTGCATTTTCATCCTTTTACAATCTCTTACCTTGGGAACATAGGGATGAGCCCATCTTTTCTCTGAGGTTTGCAGCTGATGGGCTCAAATAAGAAACTTTCTGCATGTTGTTACACTTTTCAGGGGCAACAGGTCAACAGCAACCTGTAGTTTATTTGAATCAGCCGTAACCTACCTTAGAAAACGCTCCAGGTAACAAAGTGTAATACTATGTAACATGACATAATTGCCTAAAAACAATAAAAACATGATGTGAAAGTCATCATGTCTAGCAATTTATTGTCAGTGTAAAAGCCGATCAACATTTCTCTCTAGTCTCCAAACACGGTCAGTGTGTTTTATGATTCTTCGCCAAACAGACTGATATTGTAAAGGTGGACACTGTTCTTAATGGACATCAGCAAGATTAAAATGAAAACCATCAGAAAATAGCAACTGGAAATCAAACTTTCAAAATATATATATATTTGAATGTAAGTTGGGGTTTTCCTCACCCATCATGCAAAGTCTAAAGAGTTACCATTGAAACAGAGTTCAATGGCAGCACTGGTAAAAGTCCAATGGTCCACAGTTATGATTAAAGGAAATCAAAGTTAAATATTTAGCTTTCACTGTGAGGTCAGATCCATTAGTGTCAGAGAAGAAATTGTATCTACAGCTTTCGAAGTGACGGCTAAAGAATACGAAAAGTGGTAGGAACTGTTGTTGTGTATTGTCATGCTTCTAACCTACATCTGTTTTCCATCTGCAAACACTAAATTATTTAGATTTTTGATTTGGATTTGGATGAAAATGAATCAGGACTACATTAGAGAAAAGGTAAAATAAAGCAATACCAATGGCTTTTTCTATCACATAAAGTTATATGATGGGCAGAGTTGACTTCTCACTTTGATAACAGTTTTCATTATGCCGGGTTCAGACTACATGACATTTCGTGTCTGTTAAGATGGCCACTGGGTCAGATTAGGCGATTATAGAGTCATAAATGATGATAAATGGCGTCTGAAGCGGTGTGTGATACTGGCTGTCTTGTGTTTGGACAGTTCCATCGCTGCTCTTTACTTCACCATGTTTGCAGTTGTGCACCCAAGAGCGATCTGTGCTCTTATTGGTCAACGTCTTGGCGCGTCGTCTTTTCATGGGGACGTCACGAGGCGTCCCAGATATGGCATCGGTTGTCGTTCACTATGATACACTACACGGGATAAAACGATCAATTGTCGTGCATGACGCCCATTTTTGTTCCCGACGACCTACGTCTGTCGGGTCGGGCATTAAGCAAAAATTAAGCTCCGTAAATACTGAGGTAAATGCTCTTCAAAATGTCACTTTTTATTATTGATATGATTGATATGTGCATGCCACTATACCTTGTTTACACATGTGTTCCTTCAAATATTTAAACCAGTTGCAGAAGTCCAACACTTTGCATCTGTCCTGCATTAACACGGCACGACAGCCACATGGAAAAGCTCATTTAATTTCTTGTCTTAAGCTCTTGTTCTTCTTCATGAGCTCTGCAGTTTCACTCTGCAGCTGCTCAGCCCGTCAGGCACGATCTGATGAGTCATGCTTGGTGATAATATATCATGCACATGTTTTGAGTTTATGTAAAGTGGGGTTCCTGTCAGTCTTGTGCTCCTCTGGAGGCCTTTCAGTGATGAACAACCTTACAGGAATCGGCACAGGAATTTTCCATTACATCCATCTGTGCTCCGTGACTAAATCAACTGTACTTTTCCTTTCTCTCTCCCGTTCGTACATTTCAGTGAGTGTTTAAACATCCTTGTCTCTTCCAGGCTGACCTGAACTGCCCTTGAAAACCTAAATGCAGTAATTTGGATAAAAACTGACTATGGGAACATTACTGTTGCTATGGTACATACGTCGTGGAAGGCAAAACAAATTCTGGCTTTTATAGATCTTCAAATCTCTTAATTTATGTCTTATAGGACGGCACATTTGGTGATCTTTTGACCCACGAAGCTGACTGAAATGCCTTTCAGAATTTCATTACTGTCCACCTGGAAATGAAGACACGCCTGTACTGGCACTCTCACCTTTGTCTTACTAACCCAGTTCCGGCCATGTGCACGCAGACTCACGTTTTAATTACCCACTCCAGCCTCATTCAGCACAATAAGCCTGACACAGTAGGTGCTATTAATGTCACAACGAACTCAAATGCAGAGATCCGGAAGTTTAAAATGACTTTGCTTTGTGGCAAAACATTTTTTATAAACTTTTAAAAGGCTTTCTTGAATAGCTGGCCTCTACTGAGAAGTTTACCTCAGCCTCAGGACTGGACTTTGTTCCCAGGTGCTGCTCTGTGCCTGCCCACTGCTCTGAAGGGACCAGAATAGACCAGTGTAGAGGAGTTACTTAATCAATATCCATGTGAATTGATAAACATGACATAAACTTAACTAATTGCAACTCTGTGTGATTTGTGTGTCTTGTAGTCCAAGTAAAAATGTGCAGATGTGTCTTATTATGTTATTATTTTGTGTATCATTTTATCAAATACATGCAAGCACAGTTAAACTAATGCATTTACAAATACAGAATCCGTTGATGTGTACTGTAAACTATCACGTCATTGCTGTCCCATGAAAACCACTTACAGTATATCCAAAAAAAAAAAAATATATATATATATATATATATATAAGGGCAGTTGGACATTTTTTATGGTATCTGTTGACTGACAAATGAGAGCCGGTATTGCTAGCGGACACACTATCAACTTGCGCTATAACTATTCTACCGTATAGCCTACGAATGTTGATAGAAGGCCTTTAAAACATACATACATAACACGTTGTCATAGCTTTAGCTAGAAAGCATTAGCAAACATTTTATAATCCTGGGCAGAGAGTATCTGTGGGATATATATATATATATATATATATATAGCTATTCATTTCTTAGCAAAAAAATCATCTTAATTTTAGTTTGACTTCAAAAATTCTCAGATGGAAATGGAGAAGTGATTTTCCCCGATCTGTCATGAGTCCTGAATTTCTACAGCCTGATATTCAAATATATAGAGCACACGTATAAGTCACGTGCCGGAGTCGTGTGTGCTGTGTACCTGCTTATGTAAACGGCACATGCTGCATTCATATATGCCGTCTATATTGTATAAGTGGGACTGAGCAAGACTGTGTGAGGTCAGGTAGTCAAAGATACTGCAGCACACAGACTCTGCAGATACTGATAAAAGCCTTATCTAACTGCGAGTTCATTCACACACACTGTGGCATTGACGCACACACACACACGTATCCACTGACCTCTTTGCCTCTTTAAACCTTTTTTACCCAGCTGTGTCTCTGTGTTGCCATTCCTTTATGTTATGATCACACATGCGACGTCTGGTCCACCTGCGCTCACGTTATCTGCACGTATACATGTAAAAGAAGAAGAAGAAGAAGAAGAAAGAGAGAGAGAGAGAGAGAGAGAGAGAGAGAGAGAGAGAGAGAGAAAGTGTGTGTGTGTGTGTGTGTGTAAGAGAAAGACCACAAAGAAAATAACAAAGACTTGGATTGAATGGGTTGCATGGCCTCATTTAAGCAACTGACTGGTCTTCTGCAAACACATAATGTCACATTTGGACCAGAAAAGAGAGATAAACGACACAGCATGGACTGTGACTCTCTCTCTCTCTCTCTCCCTCCCTCTTGCGTTCTCTCTCCTGGGATCATGGTCTGTCTACTATATAAAGGAGAACCTGTTCCACAGCTGAGTTCGCTGAGTCAGGCTCACTTGAAGAGACTTCCAGAAAACCTGCGACTAATCAAAAGCTGACTCAACCTGACTCCAGACTCACTACTTGGACTCAACATTGTCAGGAAGTGTCTTAGTTGAGGGAACCTTGCTGGTCAGGATCAATAAACTCAAGACTGAAGAGCCACAGGTCACTAAGAAACAACTGTCTGTGCCGTAGAGCGTAAAGATGCAGGAGAAAGGCTTCTTCACCCAAAGGAAAGCAGCGGTAGCACTGTGCATTGTGCTGCTAATGATGGCTCAGCAGGTGAGTGGATAAATGTGTTTGGATTTCTCCCCTCTTGTTAGCACAAACCAGAATTCAGTCTTTTTTTGAGTGTTTGAAATATTAGAAACATGTTCTACACTGTAGAAATATTGGTTAGAATAATCCAGATAAAAGTATAGGGAGAAATCGGGCTGAAAGGTATTTTAAAGCCTAGACACAACTGAGAAAATGCAAATAAAGTAGGGTATTTTGTCATATAAACATATATGTCAGAGTATATATAAAAAAAATAAAAACTAGAGGAAGAAGGAAAGAACTATAAAGGTATAAAAGTACATTTACAGTTTGCTGACAGATCAAAATAAATGCTGATATTTGAGAGTAAAAATGCAACAGTAGTTTGACAAAGTCAAATGTGGTGGAAAGCTCTGGGAAAAGCTAATAAAATTTCTGATATTGATTTGCTTTGTTGCATGTTTTATACTGAAGTGGGATAGTTTACTTACATTTGGTGCATCTAAATTTAGTCAGTACACTGTTAAAGATTAAAAAGTGTTAATTTTTTTAAATGAATGGGCTAATGTGCCTGCAAATCAACTCTCACGCATTATCCCACCACTTTCATTCAGCATACACTTGTGCCTCATAGGGACTACTAGAGTTGACTATGTGAGAATTACTGTAATAAATCAAAGCTAATTAATGCCTGGTTGTCCTTGTTTTACTGCTTGGTTCTTTTCTAATGGACATTTCTGTACCTTTCCAGGTGTGTGCAGGTCCATTGGTACCACAGGTCCAGTCCAGCTCCGACCAGAAGGTAGATTCAAGTGGGGTCCACACACTGAGGAGGATAGCTCGGATGACCCCACTGTGGAGGATCATGAACAGCAAACCATTTGGAGCTTATTGTCAGAACAACTATGAATGCTCCACAGGATTCTGCAGGTAATTAAAAGCACAAAATAGCCCACTCAAGTAAACGTTGTCATAATTTAAGGGGAATTGTACTCAAGTAGAGGTAAAATTGAAGAGTTAATTTTCAATTTGCATGTTTTCTTCTATTAAGAATGGAATTATCTGTTTTTGCAAATGAACTCTTCAATTATTAGTGCAAGAAGCTAAAGTAAATGAAACAAAACAGCTAATTTAGGTTGCTGTCAGTGCAAATGCAATTCGTTTTTGCAATATAATTGTTATTTGTTTATGTAATAAATTATGAATAGCCATAGATTACATTTGGAGGTCAGTCATTTCTAAAAATCACAGTTAATCACTGCAGTTTGAGTCCTAGTCATGTTAACTTCTGTCACCTTGAGGCAAAAACTCTTCCTGTAAGGACTACAGTATGCTAAGTGCCCTAAAAGTTACGTTTTCAAAGTCATGTCCTCTTTCAGTATTTGGTTAAAAAGTGAAAATGTTCATTATACTAAATGCAGCCTAATACACTGATGTTTCCTCTTCCCTAAGTACCCATCTAGCTAGCACTACAAGGTTAGGCAGCTAGCTGACTTCATTCCTTTAGCTCTAATTTACTTCTAATTTAGTTTTACATACAAACATGCTCATGAAGATCCAATAAAATTACCTTATTAGACTTTAGTTAGTCCCTAATTTCAAAATAATTCTATAAAAATTTACACCTGAAAAGTTACGGAAAACATTTAATTTGGCACTAATTAATGAAGATTAGGGTTCCAGGAAAGTAAAGTTAAGTTATATTAAAGTTAATTGGAGTTTAGTTAGTTGTGTTGGGTTTATAAGCATGTGTTCATTTCCAGAAACCAATTATTATTATCAATATTCATTTATTTTTTTAACCTGTTGGACACTGTACCAAACTACACAGTTTTTCCGGGAAACTTCCAAAGAAACGATTAGGAAATGACGGACCCGTAAAAACTACGCTTTTACTGTGGAGTTAGTTCAGCCTCGGTAATGATTTTTCTCGGTCTTTCTTCTTTTTCTCGTCATCTCTTCAGGGCGGGACACTGCTCCACCAGCCACCGTGCCCCCTCGGAGACCGTGAACTACTAGACGTCCCAGGACACAACCAGCGTGTTTACTGTAGAGCCAAAATCCTTATGAGGGCTTCTCATAGCTGGGGATATGCACTTATCCAAAAAACAATCAGTTTTGTATTTATATGTGCCAATACTTTTCTGATGATATCTAAATGTTTATATGGATTAACGCAGCAGGTAGTTATATCCAAAAATGAGAATTATCACTTAAATAAAGATAGCAGAAGGTGGGTGAGTACAAAAACGTAAGAAGGGAGTCGTTTAGCTTTTTATACTTGAAGTGTGAAACCATTTCCTGGTTCAAGGGTGGAACCAACTAAAAATACTTGTTTCCTACAGCTAAGGACCAAAATCTTTCGGCCCTGATCTCAAAGCTGAGACTTTGTGATTCAAAATGAAAAGAAAAGAAATATTTTTTTAATCTCAGAGGCTCTGCCCTGCCAGTTACCGTGGCCTTACCTCCACAAATTCTATAATTAAGTCTGAATTAAGTCTGCGTAGCTTGATAAGAAGGTTGTATTGGCGACGTCTTAGATCAGACATCGAAACAGTGTTTTAAAAACTATTAACACATTTTTAAAATATAGCTGTGCAACTTTTGAGCTGTCTCCAGACATAGAAATGTATTTTTTTTTACATCCTTGTGACTTCATGTAGGTATGACAAATATTTTTTTAGCAATGAGACTCTTTATCTGTTGTATTCCTTCTGTGACAGATAACGATGGAGGGAGCAGGGAGCGGTGTAAAGACCGTGAGCCTTTTAAAAGCTCCTGACCTTTACATTTTTCCAGATTTTGTCATCACTGTGTCGTGTCGTGTTTCATAAGTTATAGCTTGAATTTGTCCTCAGAAAGTCTAATTGTTCCACTGATAATGTGCAACGTGGAAATACATATATGTTTCCCTTTTTCCCCCCAAGAGGAATTTGTTATTTATTCTGGTATCCAGTATAGCAACCAAACTTGTTATTCGGGTTCGGGAATGTACTGTACACAGTGTCTTTTGACTTCCAGAAATGTCAGTAATTGTTGAGTCATCCGTATTAATCAACAGCAACAGACATGCTTTGGCCAAAAACTAAACAATGTACCTGTTTTTCCTGAAACAAAGCACCCAAACATAATTTGAACTGTAAGATCAACTGTCAGAGGCAAAAAAAAAAGTGTTAAAGAGAGGAAAAAGATAGATCAAGCAAAGTAGGGAAAAGGGCAAAAAAGAAAATGTAAAGCTAAAAGGGAGGGAGAAAAGATAAGACAAAGCAAAGAGAAGGAGCAGAGGTTACAAAATATTGATGCAATGCTCCAGCACCCTCAACATTTCAACATCTTCATGTTTTTTTACTTTACTTTTCGGCACAAATTCCTCTGCAGTTTTCAGAATTATTTAACCGCAAACAAATTATTTAGAATACAGTCAACATTATTCATAATATATGTAAATGCATGCATACTGATCTGATGTAACGCAGTGATTATTTGATATTTATTTTATCATTTGTTTAAAATATCAAAAATGTACCCATCATTTTATTTAGTAGTTCTTTTTTAAAATATATATTTGTTTTTGATATTTTAATGGTTTGTTTTAGAATAATCAATCGCCCTGACTGGATTCTCTCAGCTTTTTTTTTATTTTTATTTTTTATGTGGGAACATTTAAATATCTACTCGCTCAGTCAATTAAAATTAAATTTGTAACCACTAACATAACAAATATCTTTTTTTTTTTGCACATCCGTCTCCTCAAATTGATAAGCGATCGTGGATTTCGCTTCGACTCGCCTGCATAGTTTACTTCACGCACAGAGCAGGTGGTTGCTGACATTTTGTACACTCAGCATGTTTGAGAAATGTTTGAGTAGGATTGCACTTTTAAACCCAAATTATCTTTGTACTGTGTTCTGTCTACTGTATGTACTGTGTTACTTATATGTAGAAGGCTGGAGAAAAAGTGGAATAAAAGCATTGAAATAAAGAATTTAATGCGTCTGTGACTCATTTTGAATTTTGGCTGTAGGATAATTTATGTTAAAGCACATAACTGGTTCTATACACTGGTTTAATATGTATCAGCACTGCAAGAGGCCTACATTTTACTTCATCCTTGCTGCATGAATGTTTGGACAATAATAATCATTTGAAAGAAATACCTGTGTGTCAACAAATGTCATAAAAAGACCAAAACCATCTCTCAATACTTTCTGACTTCCTGACCCTGCCTGTGGCTCTATCCACCGAGGAGGACCATGTGATACAGTTAAAGCTTTTTTTTTCAGCGATTCAACGAGTGAAGTGAATATGAGTTCAAAAGGTGAAAAGGGAAAAGGCATTTCAGCATTATTTTCAGTCTGGTTTGGTGTATTATTTGTAGCTTATGACAGAAGAGAATCCCAGAAATTCACAGCGATTACAACATACTTAAAATAAGTCACAAGTCACCACCATCCTTCCCCCTTTTCTCCCGTCTGTTACCCTAAAGAGGAAGAATATTACAATTACAGTTAAGGAAATGAGACAAATTGAAAGTAAAAAGGGGCCCAAATAGAATAAGTCTCAACCAAAAACAATCAGGAATAAAAAATATTAAAAAAACAGAAGACTACACCACATGATAGAAGTTATCTTTAGTGATTAAACTATTTCAAGGAATGATTTAAATTTAAACATGACGCCTGGACTTTTAATGCCATAAACACCTCTGTTAATCACGTTTTCCCCCCTCCTTTCTTTTCTTAATCCACTTAAACCGTCCCTGCACGGTTTTCTGAAAAAGCAGCACAAAAGCTGCCTGGAAACAAGACTCATGCTCAGCAGCTTGCTCAGCAGATCTCACCTGGATGTTCACATGCTGATTCCTGCTCAGCTGCAGCAAACGCCGGCACTAATCTGAAACTCCTGCAACTCATTTAATACGTCAAGAAAAGTCAAACAGCTGTCGGCGTTCAGATATTCAGTCTTTCACAACAACAGAGAGGAGCCAAGTGTGTGTGAGTGTGTGTGTGAGAGGGAGGGCTGGAAATCATGTGTGTGCAACAAGAATAACGTCTCCTGGATTTTTCCACTTCATCTGAGAATGTGCAGAGTCAGCAGAAATGTGTGTGTTTAGTGTACATACATGTTAGTATCTGGATCTGACAAACACGTGATGAGTCGACACATGTCAGAGATTTCCCCGCCAGCCCGGAGGCTAAATTAAATCAAAAAGTATAATTAATTGAAGATTTCAGTTCACTTACTAACTCACTTTAACTCACATGAACTCAAAAGGCCAAAAAAGATGAGAGAACAAGACAAAGAGATTGATAGATTGATAGAAGTGATCAGTTTTGACTATAGAAAGTATCTGGAAACATACTTTTGTATTGGGGTTTGTTGGTTCCACTTAGTGTCAATGAAGCAAAATCTTTATATTAAAGCATACAGTGCTATTTAAGACAATAGTGCGCTTCCAACTTTGTGGCAACAGTTTGGGGCAATAACCCCGTGTCCAAAGCCAGGTACATGAAGAAATGGTTTTCCCCGTTTGGTGTGGAGGAACTAGCCCTGTATTCCCCAGACGTTACATCCACATTGGAGATTTCTGCAGGTTGAGGTGTTGGATTGAGATGTAGCATGTCTGACTTTCATGCAGGAGACTGGAGTTCACGCCCCGTCATATCTGGGGTACCTCAACCCCATCCAACACTTTTGGGACGAATCAGAAGCCTGGCCTTATCGCCCAACATCAGTGCCCGACCTTGTGGAGCAAATTCCTGCAGCCAGGCTCCTAAATCTTGCAGAAAGCCTTCCCAGAAGAGGAGGAGGCTGCAGCGAATTATGGTTGTTTTGTTGGGGTGTCCATATACTTTTGGCCATGGTTGCATAAACCACCCAAGCCTCTGCACTGGGGTAAACAAAGCCTTTAATTAGACAAGCTAGCACATTGAATACCATCCAGCTGGTGTCATATCGGTGCAGTTTTGAGAATGTGTTTACTGTTCCTCCGTATCATATTGTGAAAAGTTCACGTTCCTGTGGTCTGATGTCTAACTTGGGCATCTAATGTTGTCTGGGCAGGAGTCATCTGGCACTCTTGCCTTGAACACAGTGTTCTTCATACAAGCTGTGTTAGTCATGTCACTGTGTGTGAAAGTGTATGTTGTGGTCTTTTAATAGACGTATGGTGATGATGATATTTTGGGGAGTGACCGGGAGGCTGTCAGTGAGTGTCGCGCTGTCCAAAATGTTCTCTTTATCATACAAACTCCATTCAAACCTCTAAATGTTTCTGCCAAACTTAATGGAAATTTTTGCTGAAATATCTAGTCTGGACCAAAGCCAAATGCTACAGCGCTGGCTAGTGCTAATGACTGGTATTACAGGTATAATCCATCAGGCATCAAGTGTTTTGGAACCAGACTTCAAACACATCTGGTTTCACTTCTCGATCACATAATTTACTGTACATGCTGGATGGATGCCTGAAACCGAGTGAATAAATGAAACAAGAGAAAATAAAGAAGATGTTTTACATAAAAGCTGTTCACCACAGGCCAGTGTTTCCCATGAATCTTGAGAAATCGTTTTTATTGAACTGGCATTAGTTTTATGACACCGTTTATATTCTGCTGACTGCAAACTGGGTCATATCTGTTTTACATTTGAATCATTTTTTGATCCAACAACTGAAGATATTTTTATTTTTGCTTGATCAGGGAGATGAAACATTGAGTATTTAGGAGAATCTACGTGTTTTTTGTGTGTGTGTGCTCATGTTCAGTGTCAAGTCAATATTCTCCGGCCTACACAGTGTCTCTGTCTGTGTTTATTCCTGTGTGTTTGCTTTTTCAGATGTATGTAACCAGGTCATGTATTTTTGTCTGTTTAACATCAGTAAACTTTGAACTCTACACACCACGTTTCAAAGTTTAACACGACGTAACTTCACTTTTTCTCCGTTGAAGCTGTTTTACTCGAGTTTCTATATTGATTTTAAACCTCGATCTTACTTCATTACACCTATAGCATGCATTTTTAGCTATTATATGAAGCATTTTTGCTTCATAAACATGAGCATGTTAACAAAGCCATCGTGAGAGTGTACAGCCTCAGAGAGCTTTTAGCATAGCTGTAGACTCTTAGTATTACTTTAAACTTATACTTAAATTGTATGTTTTGATCATTAAAGTAAGCTTTAAAAGACTTCTGACACTCCTTATTTTTATAGGCTTATTAATAATATATTAGTAGTAGTAATTGTAGGTATAGTACAATGTTTGAGGAAGACATTTATCATGTTACCATGTTTGTATATTCAGAAAACAGGGCAGTAGCTACCGATAAGGACACTACAGTTCCTCAGTATTATTTCTGGAAAGTTTGACTGGCTTTAAATGTGACCGTTTTCACTGACCATCATGCAGAGAGATAAAATTCACAGAAAACATTACTGAACAGATAAATGAATACATATAATGTTTTCTTGGCTTGTAATCAAACATTTAGTAGTGGGGTGGGTGGCGGAAGTTGGACTCATAAACCCAATATTTCTCGGCTATGGCCCTGATTGTGCGGAGCCTCACGTTGAATCGGATCTCTGACCCCTCTGCTGATATTCAAACATGCATGTCAGAGTCAGATGGAAAAAAAAATCAATTAAGTTTTAAGGACACAATATGTGCAAAAAGGCAAATATAGAGCCGTTCCAGGCCTTGAGTAACATCCCCACTCTGTTTTCAACTTTGCTTTGGAGACTCAAGTTGAGGAGTTCATGAGCTCCAGGGTCAAACTATGTTTCGATTTGACAGTTTTCAGAGTCTCTCTGATCCAAGATGTTATGTCAGTTCAAAACATTTGAACTGACATAACATCTAACACCTTTTTTTTATTTTCATATAAGTTGCTTTGAATTTTGTTTCTTTTTAATATAATGTCTTTTTTTTGTTGTTGCTTGTTTAATGTGGCGTTTGATTGTCCACCTTCTCCTTCTGTATGCTTGCAGTAAGATATGTTTGAGTCTGGCCTTTGTTGCATGTTGTCCCTCATCTATCTCCCTTCATAATCTGTCACCTCTCTACTGTCCGCTATCAAATAGAGGCAAAAATACTTCAACCAAAGCCTCCACCTTGTAGCTTTACACTGAGGTGGAAAACAGCAGCAATGGACTAAGATAAGAAAAGATTCAACTTTGCAATCCCTGCAAGAAAACTGGCTCGCTATCAAGAAAGATAGAACAGCAAATATAATACTGGGACATACTACAGATTTAAATATTTTAGATATTATATTACATGTTACAGAAAGTTAGTTTTGTCAAAATGATTAGGAGACTGGCACAAAAGCTGGAAAATCGTTTTTGGAAATACATAAGGTTTTCTCCACAATACCAAGTCAGACAAATGCAAGACAACAAAGCATATCTCTAACTGTGCTATGAAGAGAAAAACTGTCATCATATTGTTGTAAAAGCTCTTCATACAGCAGATAAAATGTTGAGAATGGCCCTGTTATAAGGACACTAGAATATGTAGTGCCACCTGCTGGATGCCTTAACCCATCTGCAAACAACACATTTTAATCTTTAAACAGTCTTCATTGAGAGTACACTGATGGTCTGAGCTCCTTATTCAAAGATCAGCTGTGGATGAAGGCTTCAGTTTATATAAAAAAAGGGTCTGAGACTATTTTGAGTTCGGAAAAGGGGTTAAAACATCCAAAACAATTTGTCCAATTGTTTGGTTTATTACCAAATACCTTCAATTTAGTGCTTGTAACCAAATATTAGGGGTTAAAAACATCCAAAACAACTACTTCCAACAGGTGAAAGAACAGGTATTCTCAAAATGTAGGTGGACAAATACATAAGAAATTCAGTTTTTATTTATTTTAAGTCAAATGAGCAAACTACAGCATGTTAGCATCCTACAAACATCAAATAATCAAGCGTAATATGTTTATTGTTTGACAAAACTGTCCTAACTCAAGGTCCATTCACAAGCTTTCTCTGGAGCTTTTAACCACCGTCTTTAAGCCAACAAGGTACATTCACACCAGCTACTTAACTCCATGAAAACTGAGCCAACTCCATCTGCTGACGAAGACCACGAGACACGGTTGAAAGTTCCGGAAAAAGGCTCACTGGTGGACCATAAAACCGTTTTGTCAGGCAACTAGTGAATAGATCCAGATTAGGATACAGATGTTGTAAAGCAGCTTCAGGTTAGATAAGAAATGCTCAGAAACGACATATTTTCTGTTTTATTACAGAATTAGCTTCAAAAACAACACAAACATCACAGCAGTTGTTCAAGTTATCAGACTGTAATATTATGTAGAGAAGTGATTCAATCTCATGACTGTAGTTCTCATGGAGTGTGGCGCTCACATCTTCTAATATCACAAAATAACCCATCTATCAGTCGGTCATTGTACAGTTAACCAGCAGGCATCACACCAGTACCTCAAGTTAAAACATGTATGTTATCAGTATATTCCCTGTAACATCTTTTATGTACTAGACACTGAATCCTTAAAACAGTTAAAGATGAAATGTGTCCATAAAAATGTAAAACAACAGATGTAAGTAAATGGCCTGAAGTTGCACTGCAATTATACTAAAATAATTGAGTTTAATAGCAGTAAATTAAGGCATTTCCCTTTTTAAGAGGACAGAAATCTGAATTGACTTAGAAATCACTGCATTCAAAAATAACTAACACTGCACACTGAAAAAGCTTTTATTTCCAACAAATCAACACTATAAAAGTTATTTGTGTTAAAAAATAAGGTTTTAATTACTACACAATCTTCAAGTCTGCTAGTTTTTGCAGTTTCACTCACACACATAACTTTTAAGTGCAACAAAGTTAAGGCCTTGAAGAAATCTCCCAAACAGACGCGTGTCCTCTAAGACACACCTGACGTCTATTTCAGCTTCCTTTAATTATCATTTAAGAGCTATAAAATAAATAGTAGATAGATTATCTCATATGTTATTATTTTATACATCATAAAGCATGTAGGATTGGAGGTAAAGTGACATGAGTTTTAGTAGGTGTGAGCAGCAACGCAGAGCATATGTATGTTAATAAATTAGGATCAATTAGAATAATTATTTTGATTTTGTAAAACTCAGAGTCTCTGAAGTTACAGATGAACTCAGAATGACAAGGTTTGGTGTGAAAAAAGTATGAAAACTGTGTGTGTTCTGGCTGAAGGTTCATGTTATTTAGCTGTAAAGCAACTGAATTGAATTAATTTCCACTTATCAAATTAATACATTCAACTCTTTTCCCATAAAAAAAGCTCTTACATCAGACCTGTATGATGGAAATGAATCTTTGTCACTTTAAGGATAAATCTGGTGATTTTCTATGTTTTTCATATTGTCAATAAATCCCATAAAAAGACCAAAAACAAAGTATTGTGTCCAAAGCCTTATATGTATGTTAAAAATACATTAGTGAGCCACACTGTTGCATTGGGTGACACGTTCCTTCACTGAGATGAACATGGGCACTACAGTTAATATTCACTACGCAGAGTAAAATTCAAGCACTTTTCAAGCTTTTTCAAGGTACCTAAACCAAAAATTTCCACACTCTCGAACCCTTTATCATCACATCTAAACTGTTACTATAATGCCAGGAGACAACAAACAAACATGACGACAGGATCGTTTCATTTCAAATATTAAATATTTGTTTGGTTTACATGAGTGATTGTGTCGATGATGAAACACCAGATTATGTTGAAAAATCAAGCATTTTTCAAGGAG
The DNA here is from genome assembly GCA_005408345.1 of Macquaria australasica. Lineage (NCBI taxonomy): Eukaryota > Metazoa > Chordata > Actinopteri > Centrarchiformes > Percichthyidae > Macquaria > Macquaria australasica. The sequence continues at coordinate 737,476 of SEMN01000078.1, forward strand.
TATATTCAAATTCCAACAGTTCAAATTAAGCATTTTCCAAACTTTCAAGATTTTGTACGAATGCTGCACTAGAGCACCAAATGTGTATTAATCCGCCGCTGAAAATAGTCCCCAACAAATGCACTATTTGCTGCTGTGGTGTCGGACCACCTGGTAATACAGTATGCGCACAGGTGAAGTAGAGGTTGCCATGGAGACCGGGAAGCCAAAACACTGAGGACTTTAGCCCCTTCAATATACAGTGAGTCTGCTGTTAAAGTTTGAACAGATGACCATTTATCACATAAATAAAACACACTAACATGTTTCTATCACTGATCCTGTTAAACACATAGTAACAATATGCAACACTTCCTATTCATCTACTATTAATTTACTGTTATTTTAATGTGAAAAATGTTGCAAACTTTAGCTTTAGCTTGTTTTCATTTTCTACTGAGTGGTTTCACCCCTGCTCTGGTTTCACAGGTCGCCCTCCATCCTCGCGGCGTCCTCTCACTGCACCGCACACGACCCGCTGGGAAGGAAGTCCTGCACGTACACCGCCACGGCCTTGGTGAGGTAGGTCATGCTCCCGAAGCGGCCACTGGGGGCGCTGTCGTACAGCAGCCGGCACACTCCGGTGGACGGATCTCTCTCCAGGATGTGCTCCTCTGCTCCCAGGTCCCTCTGCAGGAGAAGGGGAGAAGAAGATCCCGCCTTACTTGATCACAAAGATATCGATACTGGATTTGAGGGGATGTGTCGTCTGATGTCCTGCTCACCTGATCCTTGTAGAACATGTCGTTGGCGATGTGGACGATCTTCTCCACGTGGATGATGGAGCCGATGCTCGGGATCTCCACGTCGGCCAGCATGGTGAGCACCAGGATGGCCTCCACCAGCAGCTGTCGATACTCGGGCTGAGGGACCCGGTTCAGAACCGTCTCCACGTGGACGGAGAACTTGATCTCCCCTGGTGTCATCTGGAGGAGGATAAAGAGAAGATAAAGATATAGATTTCATTCAGTAAACAGGTTTCATTCCTGTGCTGCTTTAACTGGGAACTGATCATTTATTATGGGAAACAATAATAACTTCTAATTGGCTGGCAAGTTTATCTATCTGGCAAAACCTTTATTTTGAGTTCTTTAAAGGATTTTTAGCTTTGGGAAGGGAAAAGAAGATAGCGTCAGATTAGCAAAAATTACAGAAAAACCACAAGAATGAAGTCGTCTAAACCTTTTTTTTTTAAATAATCAAGTGGATCTCTTACCTCTCTGGTGGTTGAAGAAGGAAGGACAAACCCTTCTATGGACAAACCGTGGCACTAGAAGACAATGTATTTGTATGGTCGTTACTTTATGCACAAAATGTGTATCATTTTAAAGCACCAGTTTAAAAATCATTTAGCTGAACGTTTCTTATTTTTACAGAAATTCTAATTGACTAAATTTGAGAACAGAAAATCTACTCTCTACCACTTTTATGTCTTTTAATCCAGGCCTTTGTACGTGCTCTACAAACTTAGAGACAATTGTGAATTATAAAACCAAACCAAATCCTGGTTTTGAGAAACCTGGACATGCTACCTGAAGTACTCTGATAAACCGGGACACTGTGGCATGTAAACACCTTATCCAGGTTTCCGAACATTCTTCGTTATGATCACGTATACAGGGATACATGAATAACCAGGTTTCTCATGTCAACACTTTCTCCCGAATATGATCAAAAAACAGGATAAGACTCAAAACCAGGACACTCGTGTGTGTGTGTGTGTGTGTGTGTAGACTGACCTTCTGCAGGATCTTCCAGACTTTCTGGTAGAAGCCGACAGGGACTCGGTTCAGCGCTCCGTCCAGACGCCTCCTGCGCAGCCACTGGCCGTGCCTGGTATCCTTGGCAACTGGAATGCACTCCGGTATGTCCAGAGATTCTATGGAAGGCAGCCTGTACCTCTGAACAGCCACAACGACAAACAGTGATTTAAAGGGCCTGTTTGTTGAGGGAGAACAGCGCCCTCTTCCTCTTCAGAGGCATAAAGCAATCCTGCAGACAAGTGACTCAAAGATGGTGTTATTGGCTTGTATTGATGTGCATGAGATCAAGTGTATAAAAATGTCAGAAATATCAACTTAACAGACAAATCTTTACCCCAGATTCAAAGTTTTCTATGTCCAGAGACTGAGATCGCATGCCCTGAGATGCAGAAAAAGAACAGAAAGGAGAGGGAGAGAAACAAAAAAAAAAAAAAAAAAAGATGCACAAAATGAAAAACGTGACAGATGGATCCAAACTGTGATAACAACAAAACAACCGCAAAGCCGGTGGATTCTGGCTTCTTACATTGCTGATTCATGCTATTGCATGAATCAGATGGGAGATGAGAGAAATGAGGTTAGATGACGAGTAAATAAAGTGATTAATTCACTGCTGTGAAAGTTTCCAAGAAACAGCATGTTTGGCACAAAATGGTGAAATTTAAACCAAACTTGTAACAGCAATTCAACAAAGGTAACTGGCCAGCGTCCAGTTTTATTTTAAGGACAATTTCTTTTCTTCAATAAATTTTGGGACACTTGGAATCAACCACAGCGACATTTTCAAATACAATTCAATTCCATCTGAAAAGTTTAACTCGCAATAAATCAAAAATGACATCTGAAACTATTTACCAATTAGCTGATCGACAAAACTTGTTTAAATCATTTATGGAGCAGAAATGCCAAACGTTTCCTGGTTCGGTTCCAGCTTCTCGAAACGTAAATACATGCCGCTCTTCTTCGACTATATGGATATATTTAACTTCTGGACTGTTGGTTGGACAAAATAGCATTTGTGACGAGATTGATAATGAAAACAGGCATTAGTTGCAGCTCTACTAACAATAAATAATTCATTACTACAGATATTAAAGCTTGTTGGTAAGAGATTGTAAGCAAAACCTTATGGTGGAAAGCATGAAATTAAATAAAGATAATTATATAAAAAAGTTGCAGCCCTGCTAGACTGAAAATTAGCAGCCACAAGGCAGCAGAGTGTTAATCGCTCCATAACTTTTAGTTGATGTTCATGTTAATTATTTCAGATGAATTAACACCCGTTTGTCACCTTGCGAGGGGACGTCAGTGACTGGTCGAGCTGAAATGAAGACAAAGAAATCTGCTCTGCATTAAGGACTTCCTCCAAACGTGTTTCTACCCCAACCATACCTCTGTTTCAACATCAACTTCATGCAAGACTCAGCACATAAGATGTGAATTTGCTGAACAAGGTGATTTAACACTTAATTCAGTTCATTAACACCGTCGTCGTAACAACATCCACACTGACTTTAAAGGCCTACAAACACATGAAACAGTTATGGATCAGTTATTTCAGGGATGAAATTCAAAACCTCTTCAATTAGCTAATCACTGACACCAACACCATCATCAACATTACAATCATCACATTGGTCCACTATGTCAAAGATTGAGCTTCACAGTTCGTCCTTTGGACTTTGGGAAAAGCAGCTGACAAAACAACTCAAGTTGAAAGCTCCGGAAAAAGCGAGTAAGTGAACTTTGAGATTGTTTTGTCATCCGCGAGAAGTCCTAAAAGTTTGAATTAACACGTACAGCATACAGTGGACTTCAATTGTTAACTACATTTTACATTGTTTATTAATAACTGATGTCTTTACAGTTAAAAAAGAGAACGAATAAACAGACTTAACACTGCGATAGTTTAAATTCCTTCATGTGATCGTCACCTTGAATGGATCCGTCAAGGAAAACCTGTGCTCCGCCTGCAACACAAACCAAGGTGTGAATAAATCACAGTCTGCTCCAGCTGCTCTAGTGATTTATTTAAAAACTGAAGATCGACCTCAACAATGAATTAATTTCCCCCTATTGATCATTTTTCAGGAGCAAAAATCAACCTTCACAGTTTATTTAAAATTAAGTCGACACTCTTCCCTGACGCAGCTCGCCCTTTCATTTCTCCGGTGAATTACCACCTAATCTGATTCAACATCTTCCACTGTCATCATCATCATCACCTTACTCGGATCCGTCAAAGACAACCTGTGTTCCAGCTGCAAAAAAACAAAAGTCAGTTTGCCAAAAAGCACAATATTTTCAAAATAAGATCCTCTTCCCCCACGTCTTCATCATCATCATCGTCAGTTTGATGTCAACAGCACTTTGAGTGACTTAATTAGAACCAATACTCTGACAGTTTCTCTGTTTGGTGATGAACAGTTTGTTGTTTTTAGTGTCTGTTTCTTGCAGCTTTTAAAGAAAATGTTGCTCTTTTTTGCTGAAACTGCTACACCAGAAATAAAATAAAATATATGACGTAATATCAGGATAAACATGTGGAAAATATATAATAATCCTACTGTATATAATTATCAGCTACCATGCTATTTAAATATTTATCTATATGTGAGAAGTGTGTTTGGGTCCTACCATCTTCATGTCGCTCTTCAGTTTGCTGATGCCGGCTCTCTCGCTCTTGGTGGCGCCCACGTTGCCCAGGTGATGGATGGAGATGGCGGGACTGACGCCGGCGTCCATCTCTCTAACTGAGGAGGGGAGTGACATAAACAAATGTGAGTGACAGGACAGGATCTGATTGGCTTGCGTGTGTGTATGTGTGTGTGTTTTTGATACAGGGTTTGGATTGGTGGACTGACCGCTGCGCTGCACTCCAAACTCTTTCCCACTGAGGATGTGGTGCAGGAGACTCTTCAATTCGGACGGACTGAGACTCATCAGACTCTCTGTGGCCTCCTCTCCTACACACACACGCACGTGTGCACACACACACACACACAGTAAAGTACAGTTTACCAGTGAGAAAGAACCAGGTAAAATTCCTATGTGACAAAAACGTCTGAAGACCGAAACATAGTAAAATGAGTAAAAGTGACCAAGAACGTTTTACCAATGAATTTTCAAAACTTTTCCATAATATTTTACCCCATTTCCACGGCTTTACTGAAGTAGTTTAAAGTAGGTAGGCCTATATATCTTTATATTTATATTTGTCCGTTGAAAGCCAAACATTATTAAAGGCGCACTTCACAGGCATTTGCGTATAAGCAAACTAGTGACGTTTCAACGGTCACGCAGCGCAGCACTTGATTTTAAATTTGTAATACAAGGAACGGATTTTAAACAATAGCCAAAACTATGTATATTTATATGTATAACTTTACAAAACATTCTGTTAATTCCAAACCATTTCCAGACCTGAAAAACAGCTTTTCTAATTTCAAAAGTCAAAGTCAAAGGAATTTCCAGGAATTCCAGTCTAGGAATTTCATGACCGTGGGAACCCTGAATAGTTGACCAGGGTTGAAAAAAATGTTCCTTCCTTTCTAAATTTCTTTGTGAAAAATGTCCAGTCATTTTTGACATATTACTGAAGGAAGCAATCAGTTCATTGAGAAAATAATCGGTGGTTGCAGCCGTGTTTTAACCTCTTGGTCCCGAGAGCCCCCGTATACGGGGGCAAGACCGCCTACGCGTATGCAAACGCGTCACACGGCATTTAAAATATCCTCCTCTTCCTCTCTTTGCTGCTCTTACCTGAGCAGTTGAGTGACTGGGCCAGTTCGGTGGCCATGACCTGGATGATGAGACCGATACGGAGCCTGAACATCTCAGTGAACAGGGTGGGCTGAGTCCTGATGCTCATGGCCAGGTACACCATGATCTCCTGAAGGGGGGAGGGGGGGAGGGAGAGAGGTTAAAGAGGAAGAGAGGAGGACACATTCCCGGATGAAGAGTGGAGGATGCGAGTCACCTGAGTGAGTATGGCCACGCTGATGTTGTTGTCGCTGGCCTCGTCAATTAGAGCGGCCAGCTGGTCCGGAGGTATGGGAGCGGTGATGGTTTTCTCTCTCGGCTCAGGGGGCAGACCCACTGTCAGGTGCTTCTGGTGCGCCAGCAAATCAGAGCAGGCCTACGGACAGATCACAACCAATCAGAAAAGAGTCCAGGAAAATGAGAAATATGGGCGCCATGTTAAAGTCAGGAATCTGACTCCGGTTTTAAGTTGCTCTCAATGTTGCACACACAACAATTTACAGAAAGATAGAAATAAACGAGCAGCTAAAAAAACCAAAGACAACATAGGTTATATAGGTGTATATATAAATATACATAAAAAGCAAAAATGATCAACAACATACAACATCTATATACAAGTCAAGTGTTTCTGTAAATTGTAAAGAATGCAAATAGTGCAAAGGAATAAACATTAGTCAGGAGGCAGATGATGTTCAGGCTATCAGTTGTTGTTGAGAATATAGATATAGACCAATAATCAATGACAAATCAATACGCAGGCCTGATTAGAAATATAAAGAGTTCAGGAAGAGAGAAAACATCCCAAAACATTAAATAACTGCACCACAAATATGAGTACAGATGGTTTTTGCATCATTTTATATGGATTTAAAAACTAGAGCATGTAAAGAGCAGATAACTGTACACCCCAACACCATTTATTCCACTTGTGTTGAATTGACTGCCCTGCAAACTTACCTTTAGGACGTTTGTTAGTTTTTATAGCTTTTGCTGAGAAATAAACATGGAAGAACTCAAGGAAAAGACGCAGCTATTCAAGTGAGGCTCTGACTTGCAGGCGGACATCAAAGAATGGAGGGGAAAGCCGCACGCTTGTAACTCCGGTGCAATCTTCTTTATTTCAAGCTCTTAAGGTCAACATTTTGGCACACTTTTAAGGTACCTAAACCAAAAATGTCCAGACTCTCGAAGCCTTTATCATCACATCTAAACTGTTACTGTTACTTGAAAACAAATACGACGACGGGAACGTTTCATTTCAAATATTAAAAAGGTTTTTGGTTTACATGAGTGACTGTGTTGATGATGAAACACCAGATTATGTTGAAAAATCAAGCTTTTTTCAAGGATTTTATTAGAATTCACTTATACTTATACAGCCAGATCCATTCATAGGTTTTTCAACTTCTTCAACTTCAAAAACTATTCAGTGAATTTCATTCTGTTTTATTTATAACTGTGTGTGTGTGTGTGTGTGTGTGTGTGTGTGTGTGTGTGTGTGTGTGTGTGTGTGTGTCGCACCGAGTCGAGCTCCTCCACCTTCTTCCTCAGCATGCCGGAGATCATCCTGATGAGGCTCCAGTGTTTGAGCTCACCTGCCTTCTCATAAAGGTCACTCAGCAGAGATCTCACTGTGGAGCCTTTACCGTGCAGGTGAGTGTCCCAGTCCATGCCCCTGTGATGAACACACACACACACACACACACACGCACACGCACGCACACGCACGCACACACAAAGAGTCTAATGGTGGCTGCACAGGCAAAGTTCAACAGCAGCTTTTCAACTTTGTGTGGAGTTTACAGAGCCTTTAATCTACTTCAAGCATGAATCCTCAAGATGATCATAAAGTATATAAACAACATATTTGACACCTTTTCATGCTGGTGTTTTTGTAGTAATTCAAATTCTATTAGAACTCCTTTTTTACGCCATTTTAAATTATTGGTGCATTCCCATGTGAAAAATGTAAAGATCTTTTAAAGAAAGTTGGTGTTTATGTTGGAAAATGCTGAAGATGAAATATTTTAAGCATAACCTGCTTGGACAACGACACGGACATCAGTAAATGAGGGAAAAGTGATAAACATACAGAAATACACAGGAAATAATTATGCCAAACGCTGAAGAAAAGAGCCAGTTAAAACACTAAATTAATTCTTATTTTATTTCTATTTTATGTAGTTTAGTTTTTTTTTAATTCATTTATTTATTCCTCATCTATTTTGCACTCTATATTTGCACCCTAAATTATACTTATATATTATTTTTGTCAGTAATGTTTCTGCTATTAATACTATTTTTGTCACTTCTATTTTATTTTTGTACAAATTTCTGCAAAGAATACTGTCACTATTGAGATACATAGTAAACTAAATAAAATATATTAATAAAATATATATAGAAATTCATAAAAAATAAAAAATAAAAAAAAACCAACATTTAATTACAAGAAAAAACAAAGACTAATGGTTCTTGAGCTGCTTGGAAATGCTGCAGCCAGGTTGAAAACAGTATCAACTTGATGCTGAGCAGAAAAAATGTGTTTTCTTGGCCAAATCTGCGCACTGCAGCTGTATGAAACTGTGTCTCACTTGTCTTTGAAGAGGATGTAGAGTATGTCTGCCTGGTCCTGGAGACTTTGCGTGTCTTTTAGCAGCTGGGCCAAAGCGTTGTAGTCGATGGCTCCGCTGGCGTCTCTGGGGATAATGCTCACCGTTGTGACTGTCACCTCTGGATCCTGGAGGACAGAGGCGGAGAGTTAAAGCTGGAAGACCACAGAGAAGGTAGAGGAGGACTGGAGGGGAAAAAGGAGGTGGTGGTGTATCGTCTGTAGATGAATGAGGAACAGCGGCGGAGAATAAATAAATCAAGATTAAAAGGACACACCTGAGTTTCTTGAGGTGCAGAGGCTTCTGGGAGGTTCAGGTTGAGGGAAGGCTGAGGAGAGCGAAACAGCTTGTTCGGCAGGTACATGTTGACATCTGGACAAAAGAAAACAAAGAGCAGTCTGGTGTTAGTCAGATTAATATCTTCAGAAGGTACTTTAAATGATATTGGCGTTTGAGATGTCTTATTCTTGTCCCAGGATGTGGATCCACTCACTGTGTACATCGAGGTCCTGAGCCTTGTTCATCAGAGACACCATCTCCTTGGTTTTGGTGGCCACGGCCTTGAACCTCCCCAGACCTCCGACCTGCCGTTTGGGCTTCTTGGGGGCAGCGTGGGCCAGCAGGTGGTCCAGGTACTGGGCGAGGTCATCGGCCTCTGGACAGGAGGACAAAAGGACAGAGGCAGAGGATTTAGAAGCAAAGAGGGACAAAGAAGGATGGGGAGACAATAAAGGGATTAAAGGGTGGAGGGTGGAGATAAAGAGAGAAACAAGTCACAGAGAGCAGAAAAGAAAATACCAATAGATTCAAATCACCTTTATTTAGTGTGCACACAGGTTGTTATATAGAGAACCCTATCATTTAAACTACACCATCTAAAGTGGCTAAATGTATGAAAATAATTAAAATATCTAAAAGTAACTGCAAGTGTTGTTTTATTTTATAACATGTTATAACATGTAACATGCAGTTTTTAAAGGTTTGTTCATCAAAATCCCACAAAAATCTTATTTTTCCATGCACACCTGGTGGTATCATGCCATGTGTATAGTTTCTGTTTTGTTTGTTGAGTTTCTAAGATAAAAACTGTGACACTTTCTGTCCGAGAGGTGGACTCTTGTCAACAGCAGTAGCGGATATTTAAAGAACTAGGCTGGATACACCCGGGGCTGCCTGTGTATGAGATTTTAGGTGTACTGACCCTTTAAAATTCAATAAAAACGCTTGCAACATGTGATATAAGGATCATGTGTAGCCAGTGACGCTAGCACACGCATTCACTAACAGGCAGTAGCTGTTAGATGAGCCATTTTAAAACATGCATGCATGTATGTTAAATTAAGCCAGACGTGCAGATGTTTTTTATTGCTGGGGAGAAATGACTCCGTACAGAACTTTACAATCTGTAAATGTAAGATCCTCGGCTGATTTAAATGCAACACAACCAACAACCGACAGACTTACAGATCAGTACGGAGAGGATGAGGACGGGGGGAAAGATCAGTGATGATGTGACAGCAGGATAAAGCAGGAAGTGGTGATTAATGAGAATCTGCAACAGGTTACTTCGTTTCATGTCATGTTTTCTAATAAGATAATTGACAGGTAATAAATATGAAGAGATCTGTTAATTGTTTGGATGTCAGCTGAATTAGATCACTCTCAATGACAGAGAAAATATAATTAGAAGATTGACTGCAATAACTGGGAAAATAAACAACATCCACAGACTTTTTAACTTTAATTTTGAGTGTCTTAGCAGGTTAATCATGATATTAATACTACATAGAGGCAAAGCACAGCTACTTTGCCTCTATGTATCTCTAAGTGCTACTACAGTCTATGACCGTGTATGTATTTTAGGAACACATACCACGAGGAATGATCAAACCAACGATGGAAAACAAACAAGCGCCACCTGCCAGTGTAAACTCCTTATAAAGACTTGGATCCATTTTCCCATCGCTGGTGTCACCATTCTTTTCCATCCATCCATCCGTCCATCTTATTTTCTTTTTCTTACCATCATCATAATGTAACTCATGCACGTATCCATCGCCGTCACCCGCATCATCACCATACTCCTCGCCGTGGCGGCTCATGCTGCCAGAACCCTTACCGTCCAGGAAGCTCAGGTGAGCGAAACAGGAAGTGGTCAAGAACTCCGACAGCTTCCCCGTCTGGATCCTGGAGAGGAGGAGGAGGAGGAGGAGGAGGAGGAGGAGAGGTTTCTGTAAGATAACTAACAACCACTGGTGTTTATCTGTTCTGTACCTGCTGCTTTCTAGAGTGTTTTTATGTTGTGCATATTTTAGCATGACAAAAAAACCCAAGTCTTCGATCTAACAACAAAATCATGGCAACGAAGATTCTGGCTGCATCGTCGAAGTGATTAACTGAAGTTTAAGTTTGGTTCAGTTAATCTGAGATCAAAGCATTGAAAAAAAGCCTGAAGAGAAAAAATGTCTACATGTTGATTTCTTGGTGTTGTTTTAGAACATGGAGAGAGAAGAAAAATGAAATAGAGCAAATGTCAGTGAAGCTACACAAAGTGAAGTCAAAGACATTCAGGGATGTAGCCAGGATTTTACAGTAGAAATACTCAGGTTATAAACCCAAATCTCCTAAACCACCTCCATAAAAAAACCTCAGAGTAGCGACCACAAAAAAGTTATATTTACTGATAATTTACATTTTTTGTCATCTAATTCATTCATTTAACGTTTTTAATATGATATTAAATCGAAATAAAATGAAGGGATTTAGTATTTCCCGACGAGAATTAGTGTATGTCCTGAAAGTTTTGATTTTTAGCCTTAAATTACTTAAATTTTAAAATGTTTAATCTAAAATAAAAATACCAGAACCAGCCCTCAAAATCGACCATGTAATATTTGGTGTGTAAACTCCTCTTCTTGTCCTTAACACCTCCAAATTCCCAGAAGCAACACATGAGACGTGACCTCGGCATCCTCGGTAAACTTCACCTCGCTCCTCCATAATATCCATCTTGTAGCTTCTTCAGTGTGGCCAAGACTGCAGGGTCCAGGTTTGTGTGGTCTTCAGCTGAAACACACACACATGAAACGAGGAACACATGAAGTCTGCTAAACACAAAATTTAAACGTTCTTATATGCAGGTTACAGACAGCAACATTTAATTAATCCTCAACAAAGCAGACGGGTTGGATAATGTAGTACTGACCCTGTTCTCCCCTTTAGTCTCAGAGTGGACATGCAGCATCTTCAACGACTGAATTTAACTCATTTTTTAACACTTTTTAAGCGTTATATTTAGATAACTTCTAGCTAGATACACTGTGTGTGTTTGTGCTTACTCAGCATAGTCTGTGAAATGGGAAAAGTGACGGTGGGTCGTCCGGTCATCCTCCACCTGCACGAGAGGTAGGCGATTTCCGTCCTCAGCATCTCCACGATCATTTTGTTGTCCAACGCCAGGTAGAACTGCTGGTGGTCGATGAACTAGAGGGATTTAATGGGGGAGAAACGCAGGGATTTAACCCTTTTTCACCAGGATGATGACAAAAAGAGGGAACAGAATAATTACACTTTAATAGGAGTTTCTGGTCTTTTTTTATGACGTTTTCAAGCTATAACTCCCCCAAGACTTTGGTCTCATTTGGAAATGAAATTACATGTTTTATAACTCAAGACCTTATCACATTTTATTGTAAGTGTTATGATAGTAATACGAGCAGTGGCAGCTGTGATTCTATATGAAATCTGCTTTTGAACTATGACAAAATGACATTCACCGCTACGTAATTTCTTACTAACCTGAGGTGTGAATGAGAACATGGTGTTTCTGATGATGTAGAACTTGGAGGTTCCCAGCACTCCTATTCTCCTGTAGGGTCGCCCCGTCAGACCCAGCCTCGGGTTACGACCTGCAACAGAAAAAAGGGGAAAATGGCGTGAGTGTAGATGTGTAGATGTTAAACTTTTAACCTCAGAAAGTCTAGTGTCTAAATTCTACTTCTTTGCCCCTTTTTTTCCTGTATGACGCGAGCAGCAAAAAGTTGCATTTTCTCAGATCTGCACCATCTAGATGTTATGTTTAAAAAAAGAAAGAAAAAAGACTCCACATGACTGAAAAACATTTCTCAGCATTGCCATGAACTAGAAGCTGTTATAAATTTCGCTCCAACAGCTGCTGGGCCAAGCAGGATTACCCCTCAATGGCACACAGCCTTTACTCACCAATACATGAAGCGAGTAACAGTATCAGTTTCATGCCTGAATGGCGCCCGAGTCACTTTTACGTAAAAGTCACGACGGCGATCTCGCTAGCTCGGACCTTGTAACATTTCTGTAACACTTCCGACATGACACAAGTCTGAATTAAATGCTGTGTAGTTGATATAAAGGCTGCAGCGGCACAAGGTGAAATAAATAGAAAGGGATTTATCATCTCTTACGCACGAAGGAAATAAGAATAAGTGTAATAAAACCATGAAAAACCCACCATTATAAATCAGACCAGCACTAGATTTTCAACTTTCATTCATGCTGTATGGGTGAAATTATTAATGTCCAGCAAAACTCTTTACATATATCATGCGAGCAAATAGGAATTCAATGTTTTTGTTGGACCTATTAAAGAAGACAGCTGAATTGTCTAAATGATGAAACTGTCTAGGTGGATTAACTGTGAGAAGTGAGCTTGTGATGGTCATTGAGCTTCAGCATCAAAATTTGTTTTTAAATCCATCATGATGTATCTGTAACGGTCCTGTCATGTCTGAATAAAGCCATTAACGTGACAAACATCTATCTCTGGATGACAATACGCCATTCCTTTAACAGATAGATGAAGCCAGCAATGTTTAAAAAATGCATGTCCATGATAAATTGCTGTCATCAGGTGAACTAATAAATACATTTCACACTTTTCTGTGGGTAACTGATGCTGTAAAAAAAACAAAACAGGAAATTTCTTGATTAAAAAAAACAAACAAAAAAGAAAAACATGTAATTTCTGATCCAAAGCTTTTCACCCAGAAAAAAGTGACAAGAAAATGTCCTCCGAGGTTGTACCGAGTCTGGCGTAGATGTGGCTGAGGACTCTGGAGGGCTGCACGTGGATGGGATGGATGTCAGCTACAGTCTCCACTTCGATGCCGTTCTTCAGCAGCAGCTCTTTAATCTCCTCAGTCTCTGCCAGGATCGACACTGCAAGAGGAGTGAGAACATGAAGTATTGCTGCTGCGTGCATTTGGCCAAAAGACACATTTCACTCGGAGTTTATCCAGAATTTCCGACACCAACCTGGGACTGAAACAACCTCGTGAAATGCCCCATAAACTCACCCTGTACGACCACATCAGGCTTGGGGATGGTGGAGAAACGGCGGTTAAGAGGGTCGATCTCTCCGGGGGCGAGAAATCCCTTAAAAATGAGACAGAGCTTAAAAAGTCAGAGCCCCCAAAATCCATCTGCTGGACGTGACAGTGAAGTGGCTGACTGATCTGACAGGTACAGCAAATTAAAACAACACATAAAACTTTACTTGGAGCATTTTGAGGACTGACGACTGAATTACAAGGATTTAAAAACAATAAAAAGTAAAACAAATTATAACTGGTATAGTTGACTAATGCTACTTTATTTTTAGTCTTCTCATTAGCAAATAATACATTAACATGTGTATTAAATACACACTTGCTCTAGAAAAAACACCAACCTTAAAAGATGTTGTTGATGTATTAAAGAAATAGTTCGACATTTTGGGAAATACGTTTATTTGCTTTTTTGCAGAGGGGTTAGAGGTTAGCTTAGCTTAGCATAAACATGGAAACAGGGGGAAACAGCTCGCCTGGTTCTGTCCAAAGGTAACGAAATCTGCTTACCAGCTGCTCTAAAACTCACTAACACTTTTCTCCTCCTCTCCTTTTGACACTTCGGTTTTAGTACGGATTAAAGAAACAAGATATGACCCGTTAATTATTGAGCTTTACAGGTGCTGGTAGGTGGATTTTGCTACTTTTGGACAGAGCTAGGCTAGCAGTTTCCCCTTGTTTACAGTCTTTACGCTAAGCTAAGCTAAGCTAACTGACCCATGGCTTCAGCTTCACATTTAGCAAAAAGATACGAGCGTGGCATCGATCTTCTCATCTAACTCTGCCAGAAAGCGAATAAGAGTCAAATGGGATTACAATCTTTATGCGTTTTTTTTTTTTAATGTTAGCAAATGAAATGAGAGCTCACCTCAGTTAAAAGGTTTCCCAGGATGTACAGAGACTGTCCCCATTTCAGAGGACATTTGCCCATCGGGATCCTCTCCACAGAGTGAGGGTTCATGTACTCCTCCTCCACCTGTTTTTATAGAGAACAGAACAAAACGGTGTGAAAGCTGAAGCATAAAAATGTTGCATAAATCAGAGCAGATACAATAAAAACACATCCAAACAGGTTAGAACAGAGAGATTTAAAAGATGAGGATCTCAGTGAGGGTTGCTGCTTAACTCTTAACAACACCTTATAAAGATTCTCAGAGTTCCCTGAAAGGCGTTACCTTATCCGGGGGGACACTGTAGAGCTCTGGCAGCAGCCGTATCCCGTCTTTCTGTTTGATCAGGATGCCCTCCAGAGCCTCCTGGTACTCTTGCACCTGGATGAATTAACAGAGATTGTAACCAACATTTGCCTCCTTAATATTCACTTGGGAAATGCAAAGAGCCCTGAACAATTACCTGTTCAGGGCTGTTGATGAAAATGCCGTCCAGTATGAGGTAGGTCCAGAACAGCGGCCACTCGCACTCGATGTTTTCAAACAGCTTCAGTTCTGCAGACTCGTAGTACAGACGGTTTGGATCCTGGACAAAGAAGAGAGGAAGAAAAAGAGGAGGAAAAGGACTGAAAGAAGAGTTTAAACCTTTATAAAAATGTTCCTTGAACGGCCCACGAATAGTCGAGACTTAAGACAGGGTCAAGACGGAACGTTGTGGCTTTGCACCTGAACGCAACGCACCTCCTCAACATACATAAACATCAGTCTACTCAGCATCTACTGCTTTTGATAATGAAAAACCAAAGTGAGTGCCCTAACCCTACCTCTTTAGGAGTTTTGTGTCCGTCTCTGAGAAACCTGCAGCAGCCATATCGACCCTGAACCGACACACAGAGAGGAAGTCAGCAGGGACACATTCATCTTAAACATTCAACAGTGCAGCTACTTCAGTCAGTGTAATAATGCATGATGTGTATGTATTAAAAATGTACTTTCTACTGTAAAACAAGAGACCTTTTTGATCTCCTCTTTAAAGTAAAGTACACCTTTTTCCTATTTCACTGAACTTCTCTGCACCTGCAGCTTAGAGATGATCTCCTCCTTGGTCATGTTGACTATGCTCATGTCCTCCACAGCGAAGGCGGGGTACGAGATGATGGACAGGACTCCGGCATCCACCTCTTTAGAGATGGACGCTCTGGGTAACATCGACGTCAGGATGGACTGATGAGGGAGGAAAGGAAAGGAAAGGAAAGTGGAGGGTTAATTAGAATCATATCATGCTGACACTGCTGTTAAAATAAAATAAATCATATATACATGCATTTGCATCTGAATGTGTGTGTGTGTGTGTGTGTGTGTGTGTGTGTGTGTGTGTGTGTGTGTACCTGGCAGTGCTGTATGTCATCAGCCAAAGCGTGGACCACAGATCCAGGTCCTCCTTTCGCTCCAAACAGGTTGAGGTCGTCCAAAGCCTCCAGAGCCGCCTGGAGGACACACAGCAGTCATGTGACCCTCATTAAAAACAAGGCAGCAGAACATTATGGTGTAGTATACAATAGTTTACATACAGTACACATACTGTAGATGACACAGTGTGTAGCATACTGTAGTACACATAATAGAATTACTACGGCTTAGCTTGTTCCAAGAAATACAGTTTAGTTTAAGCTGTATTGTGCCTGGGATTATGATTTTATAATATTATATTGTATAATTCATTTCAAAATGAATGAATAAACAGATTCCAGCTCACTAAAGTGCACAGTATAGCAGAGTATCAAACAGAGGCTAAGTGATACTTAATAATAAATGTTCTACTATTTGATTTTTAATCAGAATCACATAACACAAACAAATGTTAAATGTTTTGGGTTATTATTTGACAGAATATTTTACAGTTGAGCAATAAATTTCACGGATGACAGAAACAGTAAAAATAACAGCAGATTTTGAACAGTAAAGTTAATTGAGTGTAAATACAAAAATCCAACAGGAATATATTAAATTGTCAAATATCCATAAGAATTCAGCCTGTAAAACATTTAATTTACTGCAGTTTGTATGTATGTTGTCTGCCAGTATATATAACATCATGTGATAAACCAGTACTGTACAATAACACTGGTCTGCTTATTTATTGGTCACACTCAAGTATCAAGTATAAAAACTTGCAGTATAGTTTTTTGTGTAATTTTCCCTTTTTTGTTAATAAAAAATGGTATATAGTCTGATGTAAAATTGTACATTACAGTCTCAAAAGAAATGAACAGAGTGTGGTATTATAGTACAATACATATAATACACAATATTATCTGTAGTGTGTATATACTCAGCAGTAGTGCATCATTCTACAGTACATTAAAGTGCATATTACAGTCAATTCATGCTGTTTTGCTTTTATAAATACTGATGTAATTAATGGAGCAGGGAACATCCTGCAGTGGTGCCTGTTCCCAAAGTCTTAAATTAAACTGTGTGTGTGAGTGTGTGTGTGTGTGTGTGTGTGTGTGTGTGTGTGTGTGTGTGCGTGTGCGTACTGGGTACTGCGAATGCTGTGTTATTTCTGAGTGTGAAGCCATTCTTGGAAGACCACAGAGAACCTGATACCTCCTGTTCCCCACGTCCGGAGAGAGTGAGTATCCTGCTATGTGAACACTTCAGAACAATGTTTGTCATGTTTTCTTTCAACTGAAGCATTATATGGATTGATATACGACTTGTTCATGTTATAAAACTCTTCTAAATGTTCAATAACATGAAAAACATTTAGCTAAAATGAGGCTGTCACCCTTCATTGTTTGACAGCAGCGTTATATTTATCTATACTGACATCAGGAGGTGCTGGTGCTCCTGCGTGCACTTTCAGCACCAAAACAAAGTCCGTCCATCTGATCCCGAGCTAGTTTGGAGAGTCTGGGTCGTCTAAAGGTCAGCGTAAAGGCCGTCGCAGTGACCAGACACCTTCCACCGAGCCAGAGATTTATACTGGAGCACCTGTTCTGCCTTCCTCACTGTTCCCCTCACCCCAATATCATACTGTGAGGCAGTTGATATCGTATCGTATGTATGTTTCTGTGTGTGTGTGTGTGTGTGTGTGTGTGTGTGTGTGTGTGTGTGTGTGTGTGTGTGTGTGTGTGTGTGTGTGTTGTATTAACCTTGGCCATGCCTATAGAGCTGGCGTTGATCTCAGTGATACCCTGGTTGGTTTTGTCTCCTCTTTCCCACATCCCATAATCCTGCGGGGAACCAGAAAAGAAGAAAAACACAGCGTTAATGTGACATTAAAGGCTCCAGAAAATGAAAGAAAAATGGCTCCAGGAATTTAGCAGCTCAGTTTACACGTTTAAGGGCGGATTTGACAATGAATCAACACTTACAGCCACTTTGTAAGCTGCTTCAATGTAGAACATGAGATTCTGAACTACGTCCACTTCATCTTGGGTGTAGACGATATGGAGACCTGGTGCACACACAGGGTTCAGGGAGACACACACACACACACACACACACACACACACACACACAAACTTTATTAAGGTATTTAACAGTTAAGACATACATAGTTAATGCAGCATAAAAGCTGATGAAAGTGGATTAAATATCATGAACAACAAACACAAAAACACTAGGGTTTGTACAGCTTGTTAAGAGAAAAATTCAAGCACTTTCAAGGTACTCTCAAAGCCTTTAATTGTTACTATAAATGCCGGGAGACAAAACAAATATGATGACGGGATCATTTGATTTCAAATATTGAAATATTTTTGGTTTACATGAGCGATTGTGTTGATGATGAAACACCAAATAATGTTGAAAATTGAGCATTTTTCAAGGAGTACATTCAAGCATTTTCCTAACCTTGAAAACATAACGGTTAAAATTAAGCTTTTTCCAAACTTTCAAGACTTTGTACGAACCCTGTAATACACTTCTTGTTCTCTGCTTTCTATCGTAAAAAGTCAAATGATTTTCCTCCAAACATTCTGAGTAGGCACAGCTGATCTGTAAAAACCCTAAATAAAACAGTGTTTTCTAAAATGTATGTTCTTTAGTGTTAAAAAACGATCTTCTGTATGTTTTTCATTGTCTTTAGATCTTTGCTCTTGAATTGTTCCATTCGTCATGATCATAAAACCTCAAATGTTGTGGCCATTTTTTCCGTATCAGTTATCTTAGACTGAAACCAGTCAGGTGGATTCTGACCTTGAAGCAGTTTGGTTAAGTTTGACTAAAGTGCTCAACTGTTAACAAAGTTATTGTTAACTAATGTATTGATGAAGACTAAAACAAGACTTATAAATCAAATGTGTGTGTGGTTTTCTCAATGAAGACAAGATGAAAATAATAGAGTTTTCATAGACTAAAAACTGACAGAATATGACCAACATTTGACTTTTGATCTCAGATTAAATCTAAAGATAGCTGAAAAAACACTTGCTGAAACATAATGTTCAAATCAACTAACAGTTAAATCAGATCCTGTGAGTTATTTATTTTTATGCAGCTGAATGTAAAATAATTATTTTCCTTCACATTACCTTAATTAAATATCCTTGATCTTTGTTTTTAGGTGAAGCAAAACACTCAGACAGCTATCACATAAAACAAATGATTCCCTAGTTGACCTTAGATAAAATTCAAATCTACAAACACCTGAAAACTCCCAGAAATGCACTCAGGATGAGCTGGTTTTGCCTGTTCACCTGGCGTTTTTCCTCATACTGCAAAGATCTGTCAAGATTCAACATGGAAAAAAGGCTCTTTGTTGGACATTTACCCGACGCGGTCATCTGAGCGAGGAAGAACAGGAAGAGAGAGGTGGCGTCGACCTGGAGGTGACCCCACTGGTCGTCTCCAACAACCGGAGCACAGGTCCTGGTGTTGTACTTGGCGTGGAGCGAGTCTGAGGTACTTTTGCTGTATTTAAACTTCTCCACCTTATCCAGCTGGGAGGAGGAGAGACTTCGTCAAAACATGCCTGTGATCTAATCAATCAGTCACAAAACAAAATGAAATAATATCCATATATGTCCAAGAAAAGAAATCACAGCGAAGCAAATGAAGCAGAGTAAACACTTGACATGACGCAGGTGTGATCAATATGGAATGAATCTTATATCAGGTCCTTTAAGTCTCAGTGTGTTGGAGACCAAACAAATACTTTGAGACAACATACCTGCCTCATTATGCACTGGAGGATACCTCTCATTAGCTTCACCACACTCTAGAGAGAGAGAGAGAGAGAGAGATATTTCAACACATGGCTCCTCGTGTCCAGGCAGAGAAACATGAGACCGGAGGAGCTGCACACTCTGCACCGAGACAGGGACTAAAGTATTAACTAACTTCAGCTGCACACTTTTTAGGAACCAATACGGCATTTAAGGGATTAAAGAAACAGAAATTCTCAATCTTAATCCCATGAGCGTCTTTTTCCATCACCCAAACGCAGACACGCACGCCTCACCTGCTCCAGTTCGTAGGCCTTGGCCTTGTCTTCGTCCCTGTCAGCATTCTTCCTGTAGGCCAGACTGAGGGCCCACACTGACAGGATGCTGTAAACATTGTCTCTGACCCAGGAGTGCGGCTGATCAGTGCTGCCTGGCAGAAGACCCGTTACCGGATCCTGTCACACACACACACACACACACACACACAGGTCACAGGTCAGCAGTTAACACGAACTAATGGGACACGTTGGACAGTGTAATGTAGAGGTAAACTGCCTCAGGCTGTGCAGCTCTATAGAATAAAGGCCTGAATATCTGTGAATTTACACATTTATTTTGAAATGTTAAAAACCGGTTATAATTAATAAAATCAACAAGACAGAATTTGCCACAAGAGGACTAATTGGCTTTAATTTAACTGTTGTTTTATTCTTACTTACTCAGGGCTGCGATGAACTATTATTTTCATTATTGGTTAATCTGCCGATTATTTTCTCAATTAATTGTTTAGCTTATAAAATGTGAGAAAATAGAGGGAAATGCCCTTCACAAGACTACAAGAAAACCAGTAGATATTCACACTTGAGAAGGTGGCATCTGGGAATTTTGTTATCTTTGTCAACAAAAAAACAACAAAAAAAAGACAAAACAGGGACTCATCCGAATTGAGGGTCTAAGGATAGAAGGGGTCGTATGCTGTACAGATTGTGAAGCCACTTGAGGAAAATTTGCGATTAGTTAAAATGGCCTGTAAGGAACAGGGTGCAACATATCCTAAAACTGCATTTCCCATAAGCCCCATTGCTTCCTGTTGTGAAGAGGATGTTGCTACTTGTCTGAACAACAACCCCTTGAAAACAGCAAAATACACATGCAGATGAGGCAATGTGAGAGTTATGCAGTTAGCTGAGGAACTGGAATAAAATGTCATCTTTGTGTAACATAATACAGCTATTTCCTCTCTGGCACTGCTGTTGGGCCTGAAGAGCCACTAAATTATCATTTTTCCTGATGTTTAAGTTATAAATTGCGATTTTATTACAGATAACAGAGACATCATGGCAGTCAGCTGTTTCAACATCAAGTTAGGTTTCATCACTAACAGAGAGAAACGTCAATTGTGGGTAAGTTGCACAAATACACCAGCGAGAAAGCCGACATGTAGCCTTCGCTTTGAGTATAATGAGCGTAATTTATGTGTTTAGAGAAGTTATTCTTCTAACGGGATAGACTGTGGAAAGGCTACACAACGCAGATCTCTGGCTAAGACATTTATTAAGACAAGAACGGACAGGTAGATTTACTGTCAATACATTCATCGCTCTTAATCAACTGCATATTCCTTGACTGTTGGCTTGCAGCTGCAGCACGCCTCTGCTCTCACTGCCACAGCCATTAGTGGAGTGATCCATCTGAGCAGTGAGCTGTATACAACTGCAGGCTGGCTGCTAGCCATTTGGGTCAGATTCAAAAGGTGACTTCACACAGAGTTTGCCCGCTTCCATATTCTAGTTTCTACAGAACGTGAAGGCCAGATAACTGAAGAGAGAGGTGAGATCTCAAACCTCTGGACCAGCGTTAGTGTGCCTCAAATGGTTCAGGATCAAAACCCAATCTGAACTTTCCCTCCTCTTCTTCCTCTCCTCCTCGGTGTCTTTATCAACTTTACGACAAATCGATTATCCGAAATTAGAACCAGCACCAGAAGCACAAGGGTTTGATTTCTGTTCTCAGTTCTTTTTGGATGGAGTTTGTGTCTCCTCCCACAGTCCAAAAACACACAAGTCAGGTGTAAAATAAGCGTAACAGAGAGTCCGAGTCCTGCCCCCTTACCCATTGCCCCCTTACCTAGCCTCTATTCCACTAGTATATAATTAATTTATTGAGTTTTCAGTTTCTGGCTAGTTTTTGCAACCTGTTGTTCTGCAGCGGACACATTCACCCAAATCCTGTTTGGTGTTCAAACATTGTACTTCTATCTTTGTGAGGGCCAATTTAAGTATTTGACCTTGTAAGGACTTTGTTGAGAAGTGAGCACATTTTGTCCGGTCACCACTTCTTCAAAGGGCTATTTGAGGTTTTAGATTAAGTTCAGGATAAAGTTTGGGGTCAGGCATGTCGTTGTTATGGTTTATGTCCTGTAAGTGTTATGGGCTAAAGAGTGCATTATAATATATTGCCAAAATTACGTGGACTTTTAGTGGGACTGTCTGGGGGAGTTTTTGATGGATTTGGCTAGGCCCCTTGGTTCAGATGACGGGAAACGTTAATGCTACAGCATACAATGATATTTTAGACCACAGCGTGCTTCCAAACCTGTGGCAAGCGTTTGTGTTTGTCCCTTTCCTGTTTCTACATAACAATGCCCCCGTGCACAAAACCAGGTCCATAAAGAAATGCTTTTTCCAGTTTGGACATCAGTGTTGGACCTCACTAATGCTCTTGTGGCTGAATGAAAATCTGGTGCCAAGTCTTCCCAGAAGAGTGGAGGCTGTTGTAGCTGCAGTGTAATACCCATGTCCAACAATCACATATGGGTGTAATAATCAGGTGCCAATATACTTTTGACCATATGATGTATGTTAATGAGGGTCTTCAGAAGTGTACAAAGTGCCACAAGCATGACTCTAAAGCTTCATTAAGCTACACACACACACACACACACACACACACACACACACACACACACACACACACACACACTCAACAGTGACCACACACACACACTCACACAAGTCAGGAGTGTGTAATATGTACATGTGTGTCTGTCTGAAAGAGTGCGGATGCCTTGCGCAATATAAAATACTTCACCTACTGCATTGCATGAAAACATTGGGCTCTCAGTTGACTGACCCGTCTTCCCTGACCTTTATTTTACACAGATGTGACAAACACAACTAAAACACTCACTTGGTGCTTCAGGATAGTTTCGTGCACTATCCGGGCATAGTTGTCCAGTTTAACGCCCGAGTTGCTCCTGCTTCTCATGGTGACAAGTCGACGGTTCAGCTCAGCTCAGGCGGCTTCAAGCTGTCAAGAACACAAGCTCGCTAAATCCTCGACACTAAAGTCCTTTCTTCGGCGCGTCCAAAAGAGCCGAAAGAAAGGAGGGCAGCTTTCAGGGGGACCAGAAAAGCTGCTGCCCCGGCTGCCCCGAAAACAGCTCAGCTCCGCGGCAGCAACGAAGACGCATCAAGCGCTGAAGCTGGAGCAACACCGCTGCCTTCAAAATAAAAGCGCTCTTCACCGTCACGTCTTTTATGGAGATTGAGTTTATGGAGAGTGGCTTAAAGTGCACTTTGAGTTTATAATTTAAAGTTACACATCGTGGTGTTTTAAAAAGCGGACACCGATATTATTTTTTAGCACATAGTCTCCTAAAAATCATATAAAACCATGAACCTTCACTTGAAATCAGAAACATTAAAATAAAACAACTGGGGGTTACATTAAGAACATTAAGAATAACACTTGCATTTTCATTTACTGTACTTTCATTGATATAAATATATATATTACAACACTTTCGTTTAAGTATTTGGCATCAGAGTGCTTAACTGCGTTAATAAATATTTTATTGTGAATGTTTTAACCGGACTTTCTGTTCTTTGTTGTAAATAACTTGACACTAGTGTAAAAGTTTGCACACTTTGGCAGAGTAAAGGCAGAGTTTACTAGTCGAGGATAAAAAAAAAAAAAAAGAGATAAACCTAACTTGTACATTGTTAACAGATATCTAGAAAAATACATTAAAGTGCTTTGCAGAAATACTTGAACAGCCTTTTGGGGCAGAAGCTGTCAAATTCAACCAGGAAGCAAAGGGAGGCAACAACAGTAGAAAACACCCGTGCACCAACACGTAAAGCACATTTACTGTTTTATTAGTGCATTATCATCATCATCTTTATCGTCATGGTGTAGCATTAAATGTGGTCACTGATAAATAAAATAATGGCTTTATTTGGCATTGCGTCTCAGTGAGTGAATTGCGGTTGGTACAAGTTTTTTGTGCGCCCTCTAGCGAAAACATTAATAAATAATCATAATAATCATCTTTTTTTATAGAGCACTTTTCTAAAAACCACTTTACAAAGTGCTTCACACAAGGCAACAGCTTCACAACAAGCAGATCACCACATTTTACAATAAGTTAATGACAAATAAAATAAAACAAATGAAAACAAATTAAACCAGCAAAAACTGTAGTCAATAAAAATCAAGACAAATTAGAAAAAGCTCTCCTATTAAAAGTATGTTTTAAGAAAAGATTTAAAAGAGGTCACTGATTCTGCTGACCAACAGTCAACATTGAAATTTTAAAATCTATTCTAAAACATACTGGGAGCCAATGCAAGGAGGCTGAAACAGGTGTAATGTGGTCACTTCTCTTGGATCTTGTTGAAAGCCTGGCAGCTGAGTTCTGTACAGTCTGGAGCCGATCAATAGGTTTATGTCTGAGGCGGGTGAAGAGGCTGTGAGGAGATGAAGGCACGTAAAATGGTCTCTGTGTCATTAAAAGATAGAATTGATCGTATTTTGGCAATATTTCTAAGATGATAACAACAAGACTGCACAAGTTTTGTTGTGTGCTGCTCAAAGCTTAAAGTACTGTCAAAAACCAAACGCCAAGGTTCTTTGCAACAGGCATGCTGATGTACACAAATACTCTGGGTGCGTCAGGGGCCCCTAGCCAGTGGCGGAAGAAGTATTCAGATCCTTTACTTAAGTAGAAGTAGCAACGCTACAGTTTAAAAATACTCATTATGCAGAATGGCCCATTTCAGAATTGTTTTTATTGTATTATAATTATTGATGCATTAATGTGTGCGTCACTTTAATGTTGCAGCTGGTAAAGATGAGGCTCATTTTAATTACTTTATATACTGCTGGGTAGCTTAATCTATAATAATATATCATAATTTATTAGTTGATTTATATTTTTTTTATTAATAATCTAAATCTGCAAAGTAACTAGTAACTCAAGATATCAAATAAATGTAGTGGAGTAAAAAATAGAATATTTGCCTCTGAGATGTAGTGGAGCAGAAGTATAAAAGTATAAAATGGAAACGCTCAAGTACGTACAAGTACTAAAAATTGTACTGCACTAAAAATAAAGTACAGTACTTGAGTAAATGTACTTTGTAGTCACTACAGGTGTAGTTTTGTGGGGAATTGCCACTTCCTGTCCCTTCTTCCTCCTCAGGAGCTGGAGTCACAAAATTAAATAAATAATATAAAAGTACACTGGCCAAAATATGTTGACTGGAACTATATTAGTTGCCCCAATTCATCTTAAACGTTGGCTCAAACTCCACTTTAGAGAAGCCGAGAAAGACTACAAAGAATCCCAGAATGCTTCTCGCTCCGCGTGCGTTCCACTTTTAAAAACGTCCCCGCACGTTGTGTTCGACGTTTGTGACCGTTAAGAAGCAGCTCTCCGTCTTACCCGTTAACTAAATCGTCGACACGCCCTTGTTTCAAACGAGATAAAATCACCCTACGTTATGTATATATGTATATATATATTTTTTTACATTTTATCAGCGTCGTCTTCCCTCCAACCGAGTGGCGAAGACTGTGAACCGACTTTACCGGGGGGGGGGGGGGAGTGTTGACGGTGTAACACCAGACACCCTCTCACTGTGGGTTAGTTTTAGCTTTTCATTCTCCGTCAAATTATTTATATTTTATCCGCCGCAAATGAGTCGCAGAGGAGACGGCGGCGGTGACGGCTGCAGCAAGCGGAGAGTCGCGTATGTTTACAGCCCGGAGTACGTCGAGACTTGCGACACTTTGTCCAAAGTGCCGAACCGGGTGGGTTTTGTGAGGCTGGTGACCTTTCTTACTCACTAGCCCGGCTTTGCCGTGGTCACTGTCCAGTCTGTGTTTTTTTATTTTGTGGTTTTCTGCCGTGTCCATTTCCAGGCAACTATGGTCCACTCACTGATAGAAGCCTATGGACTCCTTGAACACACGAGGTGAGTGGTGTTAAACGGCCAATGCCAGTTTTCTGACATAAACGAGGACATTACTCGATGCCCACTTTTTTTTTTTTTTCAAAAACGTGAAATACTTGCGTTCATTTTAGTCATTTAGAGACTCAAAAGTTACTGATTCAGTCTGAAAGTATTTTGGGACTGGTCTTATTTTTCGTGAGACAACCATACCAACACATGCACTGTGGTGGTCCATAAGAAAAGGCTTAACAAATCCCTATTTATATATTACTAATTAAAAAAAAAAGTGTCCCTGCTTGCATAGTGTGTGCACAATGAAATACAGTTTAAGCTCATTTTGGAGTGAAATTGGTTTTATTCTACCAATTACTAAACGTGTTGCATGTGTTTTATAGAAACCTGTACTCAGTGTATCATGTGGTGTCTTGAATCCTACAGTTTGTTAGCCCTGCTCTACACATTGTACTGTCCCTGCGATTGTGTTGTATACGTTCCTACTCAAAGAATAAGTTTCTTTCATTTGATTTAAATTGATTGTGTAAGAATTTCCCCCCCCCCAGATGGTTTAATGCCATTTTTGATTTCATTTTATTCATTTCAAATAGAGACTCTTTTCTTCAAAACGTACAGTGCATCCGGAAAGTTTTCGCAGCGCTTCACTTTTTCCACATTTTGTTATGTTACAGCCTTACTCCAAAACAGAATAAATTCATTTTTGTCCTCAAAATTCTACACACAATACCCCATAATGACAACGTGAAAAAAGTTTGAGATTGAAATTTATTGAAAATAAAAAACTAAAAAATCACATGTACATAAGTATTCACAGCCTTTGCTCAATACTTTGTTGATGCACCTTTGGCAGCAATTACAGCCTCAAGTCTTGTTGAATATGATGCCACAAGCTTGGCACACCCATCTTTGGGCAGTTTCACCCATTCCTCTTTGCAGCACCTCTCAAGCTCCATCAGGTTGGATGGGAAGCGTCAGTGCACAGCCATTTTCAGATCTCTCCAGAGATGTTCAATCGGATTCAAGTCTGGGCTCTGGCTGGGCCACTCAAGGACATTCACAGAGTTGTCCTGAAGCCACTCCTTTGATATCTTGGCTGTGTGCTTAGGGTCGTTGTCCTGCTGAAAGATGAACCGTCGCCCCAGTCTGAGCTCAAGAGCGCTCTGGAGCAGGTTTTCATCCAGGATGTTTCTGTACATTGCTGCATTCATCTTTCCTTCTATCCTGACTAGTCTCCCAGTTCCTGCCGCTGAAAAACATCCCCACAGCATGATGCTGCCACCACCATGCTTCACTGTAGGGATGGTATTGGCCTGGTGATGAGCGGTGCCTGGTTTCCACCAAACATGACGCCTGGCATTCACGCCAGAGAGTTCAGTCTTTGTGTCATCAGACCAGAGAATTTTGTTTCTCATGGTCTGAAAGTCCTTCAGGTGCATTTTGGCAAACTCCAGGTGGGTTGCCATGTGCTTTTTACTAAGGAGTGGCTTCCGTCTGGCCACTCTACCATACAGGCCTGAATGGTGGATTGCTGCAGAGATGGTTGTCCTTCTGGAAGGTTCTCCTCTCTCCACAGAGGAATGCTGTAGCTCTGACAGAGTGACCATCGGGTTCTTGGTCACCTCCCTGACTAAGGCCCTTCTCCCCCGATCACTCAGTTTAGACGGCCGGCCAGCTCTAGGAAGAGTCCTGGTGGTTCCGAACTTCTTCCATTTACGGATGATGGAGGCCACTGTGCTCATTGGGACCTTCAAAGCAGCAGATGTTTTTCTGTACCCTTCCCCAGATTTGTGCCTCGAGACAATCCTGTCTCGGAGGTCTACAGACAATTCCTTTGACTTCATGCTTGGTTTGTGCTCTGACATGCACTGTCAAGTGTGGGACCTTATATAGACAGGTGTGTGCCTTTCCAAATCATGTCCAATCAACTGAATTTACCACAGGTGGACTCCAATTAAGCTGTAGGAACATCTCAAGGATGATCAGTGGAAACAGGATGCACCTGAGCTCAATTTTGAGCTTCATGGCAAAGGCTGTGAATACTTATGTACATGTGATTTCTTAGTTTTTAATAAATTTGCAAAAATCTCAAAAAAACTTTTTTCACATTGTCATTATGGGGTATTGTGTGTAGAATTTTGAGGACAAAAATGAATTTATTCCATTTTGGAATAAGGCTGTAACATAACAAAATGTGGAAAAAGTGAAGCGCTGTGAATACTTTCCGGATGCACTGTATGGAAACAGAGGATGGTGGTGGTATTTATTTCTCCATATCTCAATCCCAATCAATTTCCACTCCCAGTATGTGAATGCAGTATTTAGTCAGTTGATTTGTTTTATATCAGCACAGCAGTTTCTGTGTAGTTGGCATTTTCTTTTACTGCTGGCTGTGTGGTGCCAATATTTCTGTAACAGCTCAGTGTATTAATCCGTCAGCAGCATGAGTACCAGTTTGTACCATTAATATTATTTTTCTTCCCCTTTCTCTCCAGCACCGTCAAACCTCAGCTGGCCACCATCGAGGAAATGGCCAAGTTCCACACAGACTCTTACCTGGAGCATCTTCAAAAGATCAGCCAGGATGGAGACAACGATGACCCCCAGTCAGCTGACTACGGCCTGGGTGAGAAAAGCCAAGGATGACTGTTACCTGCCAAAATAATGTGTTCACATTTGTTAATTCTACCCATCTGTTCATTGAAAACCTACCTTCCATGTTCAAGTACACTTTGTAAGAACAGGCAAACACTAAAAAATGTGAGAGACAGATTAATTGACACATTTATTATCTCAAAATACTGGTGGGTGATCCTTCTTATTCACTACAGACGGATTTTACTACCAATTATTTTGTCTAGCCGGTGTTCAATATGGAAAATGGAGTGATTTTAAAGTGGAAAAATCATGTGAAGACTCCTTGAGAAGTTAGATGCAGTGCTTGTTTGTCGGCAGCAGAGGGCACTACAACACAAGATTCAAAAAGTTTCTCCAAGAGTACACGGTACACCTTCAAGGTTTTGAATCTACCTAAATGTAATCTAACTTCACTGTCCTTTTCACATTGTTTGTATACTTTGGTTGAGATAGGAATACATACAAATAAATTTAAAAAAGTGATAATTTAACCCAGAGTTGACCCCCGCCTCATCTCAACTAAACCTCAACCGGATGGGACTCTGTCAAGAAGACCCCACCGTCACCTCTAAGCATCCTTCTCCGAGGTTTACATTTCTAACTTTAGAATAATCTTCAAGTTCACCCTCCTTGGTTTCATATCCTTGACTCATTCTCCATCTGTCTCCCTCCCTACTGTCATTCACCCTCATCCACCTTTGCTCTTCTTTATGTCCTCGACTCATCCCTCTGTTATTTCCTCCTTTTGTATTCTGCACACCCCTCTCTGGTTCATCCTTCCGTCTTGTTACAAAAGCAAACTGCACCACCTTTTCCTGGATGAAGACATTTCTCTCTCTGCCATCTCTTTAATTTATTTTACGCCACACTCCATTGTTTTCCATCGATCACCTCCATCATTTCTGTCTTCCTCCCTTCCCTTTTCTTCCTTTTCTCTTTCTCTTGTCTCATTTCTCATTCTTCTCTCTTTCCCCTTTCTCCATCTAATTCCTTCCTTTACTTCCTGATTATTTTTATTCATTGCCCTTCAGTTTTCTTTAACCTCTTCTATGAAGTTTCACAGAAAATCAAGAAGGAATAAATATATTTTCCACTACTCCTGCTGGATTTTTCTTGGTCATGATTTACATTCCTGTTTACTGTTTCAAGTACAGTTTTGTAGGAAACACTCAATAGGTGGAAATGATATCTTACATGTACTGTCATCGTTTCCCATTGAGTATCTACAGTATAATACTCTGTAGTACATTTTAGTGCTGTTTGAGTCATTGTAAATTACATTTTGGGCTCTGTTAAGTCATCATGGACTTTAGTCATTATTTTCATCTCTCTCCTACATGTTTCTCTCCCTCCAGGTTATGACTGTCCAGTGGTGGAGGGGATATTTGACTATGCGGCAGCAGTAGGGGGCGCTACACTGACGGCAGCCCAGTGTCTGCTGGACCAAAAGTGTGACGTGGCCATCAACTGGGCAGGGGGGTGGCACCATGCCAAGAAGTGAGTCCATCTGTTCAGACAGAAGTATACTGTACACACACTGTATGCATTACCACACAAATACAGCAATTTCTGACAATTTCTCTGTAATAATGGTGCCATAATATCCTTTTATAATGTCTGAAAAGATGATGGGATGCAATTTGAAGTCACTTTTTATACTTTTTGTCATTTTGGTTAACTAAATAATATTAATGTTTTTTTGATTTCCTTGGACATTTTGTCAAGCCATCAAACATGAAATCTTACGTACTCCTAACATTAGATACCACTTACTTCAGTCAAGTTTAGGCGCCTCCAGCTGTCCTCATCAGTTCTACCGATGGGCCTGATGGGGGCGCTCCAGGCAAAGGTCAGACCTTCAAACCTTACAGTTTTCTTTCCCCCTCTCTCTGTGTCTCCCAGGGATGAGGCATCAGGTTTCTGTTATGTGAACGATGCAGTGTTGGGAATCCTCAGATTGAGGGAGAAATACGAAAGGGTCCTCTATGTGGACGTTGACCTGCATCACGGAGATGGTACACACACACAAACAATAAACTCTAAGGACAAGCAGAAGTAAAACTGTATTGTATTCGGAGGGATGTTTGGCTCGCAGACAGGGTTTAATTAGAAAGAAGTTTCTTTAGTCTGTTCCGTTTATCATATTTATTATCAGGATGAAATTCAGTTTAATAAGTTTACTTTTTTTGTCTGAAAACCTGCAGATTACAGCATTTAGGTGTAGAGTAGGTGTACAGTTTGAAAAATGTCATCATAAAGCACCCAGATATCAGACATTTTTCTTTATTGATCCATTATGATTCCTTCTCCTTCTCTCTCTGCAGGTGTGGAAGATGCCTTCAGCTTCACATCCAAAGTCATGACCGTCTCTCTGCACAAGTTCTCTCCTGGATTCTTTCCAGGTCCATCGTTGCAGATGTTTAAGATACAACACGTTCTAATATGGCAACCTGTATTGGGAGACGGTGTAAGATAAGTGTCTGTATATTATTTAGGTACGGGTGACATGTGTGACACGGGGCTGGGCAAAGGCCGTTGGTACGCCGTGAACGTCCCGCTGGAGGATGGCATCCAGGATGACAGATACTACCAGATTTTTACCAGGTACACACACACAAAGGGTAAAGCATTAGGAATTCCCTGTGCAGCTCAGAGGCAACTTTTAAGGCATGTTTTCCTCAAGGATCCCAGAGGAGAACTTCTATTTTCCCTTCCCTCCACGCATGACCATATCCCACCCAGAGATCAAAGGTCAGGGTCCTCCATAGAGCAGTGCCTTGGAGCTAATGCTGCTTCAGCGTTTTATCAAGGACACTTCAGCAGGGGATTCTTTCCAACATGAGGGCTTAAACTTGGGATTTTCCAGTTTTCTCCTAGACTGAACACTCAAAAAAGCAAATCTGTTGCTGCTAAAAGCGTAAATCACAGTGTTGAGATTTGTGACAGTGTTTGAAATTTCAGTGTCTGTAAGGTGCTACCCTGAAAACCCCAAAATATATCATGCAGTTTCACCAGGTTTTCCAGAATTAAGTTATAATCATTGACAGTAAGTATAATCTGTGACATCATAGGATTTTCAAGGGATATTTTGAAACATGGAGTTTGTTTCACTGCTATCTTGGTAGTTTCTGAAGCCATAAAATCTATAGAACTCTATCTGATTGGTGGAGCTGACTATAGACAGGGTGCACAGCCGGTCATATGTTGATAAAACTTACTAGCGTGATTCTGTATTTTATCATTTTCAGACACTGCTTGCTTCAATGCTATTATTTTGAGTTAAACCACACTGGCTCCTGATTGGCCCATCCTGCACCACCAGTGGTTAACAACATGTTTACTGCTGTCTTGTTTTGCAGTGTGATGCAGGAAGTGCGGGCGCAGTTCAACCCGGAGGCGTTGGTGATGCAGCTGGGTGCCGACACCATGGCGGGCGACCCCATGTGCTCCTTCAACATGACCCCAGTGGGGGTGGGCAAGTGTCTGCAGTATGTCTTGGGGTGGCAGCTACCTACACTGCTGCTGGGAGGAGGTACGCTGTATGTGTGTGTTTATTATGTCTGGCTGATGTTGTGTATTGTTTTTGTGTGTCCATGTGTCGGTGTGTATGCATGTGTGAATTATGTGTGTGCGTTGATGTGTCCCAGTATATGAGCGGATAGGCGCATGTGTACTCATTGTATTAAAATACTCCTAATGAAAGGTAGAATGTACCATGTTTTTTTGTGTGTGTTTGTATTTGCTTTGAATCTCAGTGATTCACTCACTTGTGCACAGTTACACTCACACACGGACCTACGCACACGTGCACGCTCACACACACGCACGCCTTGCTCTGTTCCAGACCCCTCAGCCCTTGGCCAGATGATAGCTACTACTTATACGACACAATGAAGCCATTTTACTCAACTACAATCCCACCTCTCTTCCTTTCTCTCCCTCCCTCTCTGTCCTACATACTTTCTCTCCGTTATATCCTCCTCTCTTCATTCTCTTAATTTAACTCAAGTCCATCCTCTTCATCCTCCACCCTTTCTCTTTCTATTTGTCTCTTGTGTGAAAGAGAGAAAGAGAGTTGGTAACTTTTCTGACCTAACAGTTTGTCTTGTTAGCTTCCAGTGTGTTGTGGCGAGTCAGAGATTTTGACTACATCCACATTAAGCAGGCTAAATGTGAAAACACTTCTTTTTCTTTCCTTTTATTTCTGCTCTTTTTATCCTCATATTTCTCTTTTTCAGTCCATGTCTTTACCTTGACTTCCTGTTATTTATCCTTCAAACAGGGTTTGTACAAAGTCTTGAAAGTTTGGAAAAAGCTTAATTTTAACTTATGTTTTCAAGGTTAGGAAAATGCTTGAATTCAGATATAGTCCTTGAAAAATGCTTGATTTTCAACATACTCTAAAAGGAAAGTTCTTCCCTTGTGTTCACTCATCATTCATAACTAGTCCTCTGTTGACCCCTTACTCTGGAAATTAGGAAACATTAAATAATCCTGATCAATACATACAATCAAAGTTAATATGAACAGCTGGTAAAATAAACAAAGTGACAATATACATGGATTGCTGTGGGTGTAAAGGAATAATGTAAACTTTATTTTTCGTAATCACATTTATAGTAACAATTTAGATGTGATGATAAAGGCTTTGAGAGTCTGGAAATGTTTGCTTTAGGTACCTTGAAAGTGCTTGGATTTTACTCTTAAAAAGCTGTACGAACCCTGTTCCAAGTAACTTGAAATCAAACCGTTCCAAACTGTTTAATTTAAGAAACCTTTTTGCCAGACTCTTGACAACTTTGGGGGTAGTTAGCCATGGTCAGACAAACTTTGGCAGCGTCTGACATACAGTACATGTGACCACAAAGTAATGGACCTCTCCTAAGTTTCCTCTTTATATCTGCCTGTGTCTCCCTCTTACTCACCAGGAGGTTATAACCTGGCTAATACGGCTCGCTGTTGGACCTACCTGACGGCAGCAGTGCTGGGAAAGACTCTTTCCTCTGAGATACCAGACCACGAGGTATGATAACACACACACACACACACACGCACGCACACACACAGACACACACACACACACACACACACACACACACATTCTCTCTCTCTCATAGCCACAGTCACACACATTCACATATTCCCACATGAACACAAACGCTCTCATTCATTGTACTGTCACACAAAAATCACAGGCCAACACACACATAAAAAAAACACAAACACACCCCCTTGTGTTCACTGTCCGCTGAGTCACTCCATCTAATCAAAGATGGCCGCCTGCTTCTCAATAAAGGGGTTTGTCTTCAGGTGACTCAAGACTGTGTGTGTGAGAGAGAGAGAGAGAGAGAAGGGTACTAGTGTTGACAATTCCTCTCAGTCTGCCTCGTCTAACAGGCTCCTCTCTCTCCGTCTCATTTGGCAATAAGGGGAATTTTGATGTGCCGTATGGGAGTAATGGTATCATTAAAGGAGAGAGAGAAATCCAATGTTTGATGAATGAAATTCAGTGATTGGTTCCATATTGTCTATACATTAAAGAAGTGATGCACTAGTTATTTATTCCCCTACATATTGGTGCCAAGTTCTCTTTGTTGTTAGTGTTGTTGTTACTAAATTGGTTTCGTGTTTGTTTGGAATAAAATATAAAATGCATCACTTCTATGTGAGAAAATATTCTAAACTCAAGGTTCACATACTAGCTTTTTCCAGATCTTTCGACCACATCTCATGGATTTTTTTTTAGAGGATGGATATTCGAGATATCTGTGTCTTTACTTAGATTATTTGATGATACCTGAGCAGGTTTGATTCGCTGAAGAAGTGTGAGATACGTTCAAAAGCTGTAGAAACGGCTAACAGCAGCTTCAAAATTACAGGAAAATTTGGAAAAAATATAAACTTACAACCATTCCAATAAATCTAATAACTTTTTTATGTTTAACTAGTGCAAAATCTTCCGGTTTTTAAAAACAATTATATAATATTCTTAAGTGTTTAAGATCTCACATTATGACAGGGTTAAAGGTAAAAGGAAGCTTGTTATCATCCCTTTTTTTAATGAGAGCTATGAACTTGGATGTCACACAGTAATGATGAATTACCAAATCCAAGATAAAGATTAACACTGTAGATAATTATCTGTAACACTGATTTGTTGTTTTTCCTGCATTTTAATGGGTTATTACCAGACAAAGTGAATATACACATACACGTATAAACAGGATTGAACTGTCTGAAATAAAGCAACAGTCAAGCATAACTCGATTAACAGACCTGGATTAAAATTGCGAATTACTGTAACATGTATACAATGAAGCCTGGTTACTTTCAGCGAAATGGCTTCCATGACACAACTAACAAATCAAATCAAGGCATTCATTTTCTTTCTCTAGTTCTATGATGTAATTAAGATGTTTCCTGGAGGCCACCTTTAACAGGATTATGAAACACAACATGTATTATTACATTACGAAACACTGGTTAGTGCAAAAAGCAGATCACTGTGAATCATGTAAACATGTAATTAGGTCGTAGTGTGGATGTAAACAAACGTACCTACTGAGATGTGAAGGAAAATACTTTTTGGGTTTGCCTTCGCAAGGAAGGAAAACATCCCAGTAATTTATGTTTGTAAAAGAAAGGATGTGCGATCACTCATTTTTTCATTATGCTAACTGGTAAATCAAATAGACCCATCCTCTCTCTCCAAATAGAAATCAGTAGACCCATCTGTCTCTCTTGCTCCTATACTGACACACAAACACACACACACACACACACACACACACACACACACACAAAGAGCCTCTTTCTCCAGCAACTGATTTTTGGACCTTGTCTTGGTCAAATGTAATGAATAGCTGTGAGTGCCTGTGTGTGTGTGTGTGTGTGTGTGTTCTGATCGCGATGAAGGTGCCTCTTGTTTCTCCTTGTCAGCGTCCAATGGCCCTAAATAGCCTTTGACCTCATTAAGAAGCACTCACTGAAAACAAAGCAACTATCAGTGCGGGCAGCTGCCACAGATGATGAAGACGAGGATGCACACACACATGCACACACACACGCACACACATTTTGTCCCTGAAATCAAAAATGTAAGAAACAAACACTTTAATGGCTTTTCCTAACGTGAAAATTAAAGGGCTGATTGACTTCTTTTTCCAATTTAGTAGATAATATAGATCTATTTTGAAGGTCATTTTCTACTGAAGTATTAGCACTACACAGCTTTACACAGATATATGTGTGTGTGTATGTGTGTGCGCGCACGCGCGCGTGTGTGTGTTCATGGCCCTGTCTGTGCCCGTTGAGCTCAATAAGAGGGGCATTTATCCATGATGACCAAGCAAAGCTGAAGTTCCACCGACACGGGGAACAAAAACTACCTTTGTATCCTTTTCTGTGTGTGTGTGTGTGTGTCCACCCTTTTTCTCTACTGTAGACAAAACCACATGAATGCACACATTCATTACAGTCAGATAATGTACTGGCCTGTTTTATAACATTTTTGTGTTGCATTGTATGATAAATTGCCTTCAGTGTGGAGGAAACAACCGTTACTCAAATGGGAAACTATCAGTTAGAAAGTTGCAATACGTGAAGTGTTTTCATTTATGAAAAAGACTTAAGTCGAAGTAAAATAAATGCTTATTTGTTTTCACTATGCTGCTGCATAGTGCCCTTAACTGACAAATGTCTGTCAAACTGAAATAATAAATGATGAACATCCAAAAACAGCCACTTCAAACAGTTTTAATTTGTTTTATCAGCTTAAATCTCACTGAAATCAATCCAAACAAATTTGTCTTGGTTTGATTTTGTTGAAAGTGTTTATTTTTAATGAAATCAACTTTATCTTTTTTTTCCCCCAGTATCCAAGAGGGCAAGTGTCCAGCTTTGGGCACACACAAACCCTGGGCTAAATGATTAAAAATAGTAGTCTAAAAAACACAAACATCAGTCAGAGTTGGCCAGTCACATCAACAATAGTGCTGTAATATTCACTGATTACCAGACAAAATATTACACTGCAGATAACCCACACAATGGCCCTGCTTCTGTCACACGTATTATGCTGCAATATCTTGTAAAAACACAAGTAAAAGTGCCTTTTGTAGTTTGAACCAGGAATCGAGCCGCCAGGTCGAACGTCATTAACCCTCCCTGTTGACTTATATTGTCTGTTAGCGGTTAGCTGATCCTGATTGACCCCCATTGTGTTATAGCTGCGGAGCCAATCTGCGTGTGAATCGGAGGGCAACACTATGGGGCTTGCTAAGAATAGCCTCGGAGGGCAAAGGTTAGTTAGTGTGTCTCTGATTGGACAGGCAAGGGGATTGTCTTTATAATCTACTTTGTTTTTGGAAGAAAAACTTACTTCATCTTACTTGTTGTTACTGCTACTAGAACATTTATTAACGTTTGATGTCCACATGTTGTGCCTTTTGACCTTTTTTAAATTTAATGTCATAGCAGCTGGTAGCACAGGGAATCTTGGTAAGTTAGCTTTTTGTGTTGTTTTGTTACATTCCCTCAAATGTCAAAAACATTTATCCTCCTCTGAAAGTCAAAATGGCAAAACATTTCTTTGACCCATGCGGTGGAATTATTTAACTTTTCCTGGTGTGGTACACCTAAAAACATGAAACTAATTTTAATAACTATTTGTGGCTATGCCACATTATCCCATGATACACCAAGCTTTGACAGCCTTCAATCACACAAGTGGCCCATTTATGTATCTTATGCCAACATATGAAAATGTATTTGTTTTACAGTGCTAACAGACGTGAAGGTCTGATTTCACATGTTGAATAAATTCACACAAACATGCTAATATAATGATACATTTGTCCACCAAATGACATTTGATACTTAAAGAGCAACTAAGCACCTCACCAACCACACCCAACAGTGATGTCACGGGGTCCTGGAGTACACCTGTACATCACTGCATCACACATCGCTGCGTGAGAAGTTAAACCACCAGAAGTCAGCAAAAACAATACTTTCAGTGGGTGTTAAGTTCTTTAAATAAACAAAGATTAGAAAGTCTTACATGTATGTCACAATCTTAGACATGCTAGTGTTTATGGCTATAACACTGGCCCAAATTCAATGCCTAATTTTGAATCAGTCATCCTTTCAACACCCATGTTTATGAGATAACATTCAAAATGTAATTTCCCAAATGTTGGCATGTTAGCATAACAACTGCATTGCCTAGTCAGAGTAAAGTGAATGTTTCTGTACTCTACACTTTAATGGAGGGAACAGGTATGGATGCAGGTGTTTAATAGAGAAGTGTGTGGTAAGCAGAGCTTTTCCATTGGACTTTCTTCAATAATTCAACTTGCACCACCCCCCTCTAATTCTGTTTTTCGGTCATTTCCCAGCAGCCGAGTTCCTCCCAGCCGCGCTGCTCCGATTAAAAACAAACCACAGATCCAAACTTCCTGCGGCTGTCCTGCTGCCTCAGCGGGCCAACAAGCATACCATGTACTCACAATGTTGCTGGTGTGAATCCAGCTCATATCCTTTGTCACATACAGTACCTTCCCCTCTTTCCTGTCTCCACTGCATGCCCACGAAGCACAAACTGTATATGCTAAAAATATTCTCAAGCGGAAACTGGCACCTGGCTGATTTGCTTGATTTGCAGACTCTCACATCCACAGTAGGGTTAGGGCTCCAACAGCCATTTTAATTTTGGATCTAGTTCCAAATCTCATCTTTTATCTCTTCTTTTTATCTATGTTCTCTTTTTAAGCAAAGAGTAGTGTACAGGTCGCCTTTTGTCTAAAGTTATCATGAAAAACTTGACTTTTGAATGTCAGTGTTTGTTTTTTAGCTCTTATATATTCATTTTTAAAACTTTTGTAACTCAAAATTGTTTAATTAAATCTGATAAGGAATTTTAAAAGTGGATTGGACACTGTATTCATAGTTGATAAAATGCTATTAACCCCTAACAGTAATCCAAGGCAACTTAAAGTGATTACAACAGTCCAAAAGGCTTCATTTCCTAGATCGGAAACTTTAATAGCCAACAGTAGTAGATTTAAAACACGCTTCTGTGAAGTTCTGTGTCATTGTCTTGCATAAGGACGCAGAGAACGGGTTTCTGGGTAACCTATAGCTCAACAATGAGAGCATCCCCTCCTTCCACCCAAAAATGCAAGCTGGGGGAGCAGCACTGAGGTTGGCCCAACTCTCCAACAGAAATAAAAGTACCAGCTACAGAGCCTTTACTCCTGTGACTCCACAATGGTCAAATCATTTTTGTTACTCTTTTAATATTTAAAGTATTTTCTGCTGTTCTGGACAGCAGACAGCAGGGAGGGTCATATTAGGACCAAGAGTGAGACCTGTGACATGTAACTAAGGTTAGTGGTAGGTTTTCAAAAAAAGCTGCTAGTTAGGGATCATCCTTGTCTTTCCAGACTTTTTGGTGAATTATGGCGATTATGGATTATGACATTGAAGGACTTGCATCACCATCTTTTGTCCTTTTGTCTTAATGGCTAGCCTGATAATCAGAGTCAGTCGCCATTTAATGCAAAGAACAGGCTTTTCACTTTTTCCCCTCTATTTAAATTGTGGAAAATAAATCAGTGTGGGCAGAGATTGAGAAGTCTGGAACCAGGCTACCCTGTCACCTCTGTTGTGGTACAAATACTAACGATAATAGATATTACCTATTACCTTGAACTGCTTGGAACTTGTGGAATACACAAACTGATCAACTCCAGCCAAAATGCATCTGCATTTGTCCAATGGCTGACTTTAATTCCCCTCGACTCTAGTGAGAACAGAGGTAAATACAAATGTGTGTCTGTCTCAGAGCCACACAGGAAGGGAGGACGTCTCTGGTCCCAGATTGGCAGCAGGGAAGCGTCCCTCCTCTTTACTTCCTACTTCCTCTTTTCCTGTCTGCAGCCACTTCCTGTCCTGCCCCTCGCTGCAGTCAGGGATGTGTCGGCTCCCAGAGTCACCGGCTCAATCACCGGAAACATCACCGGAGTAGAGAGTTGGTGTGTGTGTGTGTGTGTGTGTGTGTGTGTGTGTGTGTGTGTGTGTGTGTGTGTGTGTGTGTGTGTGTGTGTGTGTGTGTGTGTGTGTGTGTGTGTTGAGACCAAGGGGAATTTGTCTGTTTACAAAATGACATAGAAAAATGTGCTGTGAAGACGCAGATTTTTACATTATTCTCATTCTCTTCTATTCATCTCTTATGGATCTTTGTTAATCAGATGTCTTGCTGCTGAATCATGGCAGGGAAAGTGTTTGGCGAATGTTTCCTGTCTTGTCTCCTTCGGTGACTCATGTCTGTGTTGCAGTTGTCTGTCTGTTTGTGTTTCAAGTTCATGGACAGGCTTGATCCTAGAAGATGGGATCATCATTCACTTTGTTATCTTCATTTTTGTTTTCCTATCAGGCGAGATGTTCTTATAAACCCACTGGCCCTGTATTTTTAATACTTCAACTTTGGAGCTTTTTTCCAATTCAATTCCTTTCATTCTTTCTTCTTCTTCAATTCAAAAACTGAGGTCAGCCATAGGAGACAGTGAAACCATATTACCTGCAGTTTGTTCACGCTAATTGGATCACAGTTTTTATTGTTTTAGAAAAATGCAAATGAGGTGTTTCCAAATTTTAAAGAACTGGTAATTTGGTATAAAAAATAAGTGCTTTTTGTTTTGCTTTTCACATCCTGAAAGCAACCTTTATATGGTGAAGTTTGGATGTATTGTGCACACGTTGTTTAGTGTTTACAATATGGTGGACTGGTGTGAGTGAATTTAACTTATCACACTTACAAACATTGGCACGAGCCTACACTCGTTTCATGCATAGATACTGTACTGTATATCAGAAAAGACAAATAAGAGAGGGAAAGAAGTTTTTGAAAATAGGGCAGAAAAGGTTGCCAGATTTTGTAAAAGTTACAAATTATAATTTGTTGAATACACAAGTGCTATACCTACACTGCACTACTTGCCTTTAAAAGGAAAACTGTCAGATGAATCTAAAAAAGATTGATTGATGAAAAGGTATGGAGGGTGGGAGAGAGTCCAGATGCAGAGAGTGGGAGGTGTACGTGCGTTATGTGACCGTGATTTGGGCATCGGGCCGTTTTTCTTTCCTTGTTGAAAACATTTATTAGATAGCAGCTTGATGGCAGACAGAGTTCATTTGTTTTTCCCGAGACGTTTTTTCCCCTCCGCTGTGCAGCTCGGCATCCTTCATAGCTGGAGATCCTGCTGATCGCTGTAAAAACAAACACGCTCTCTCTCACACACACACACACACACACACACACACACTGCTGTCCACAGATGGGCTCGTGCATGCGAACACACACTCAGACTTTTTCCACATACATGTTCTTTTGCACACGCGCACAATAATGAATGCACATACTTAACAAGTATGGATAGACATACTTTATATTACGAATACTTCTACTACCATCACTACTGTTACTACCCTACTACTGTAGCTAATACTAGCACTACTACTGCTGCTTGTAGAGGTTTGTTATTTGTTACTGCTATGTAGGGCTGCCCCCTAAGTGTTTATAAAAATATCTATAGATAAGAAAAAGCATGAACCAATGAACGGGGACAGCCCTTCTACTGTGACTACTGCTGTTACTACAAGTACTAATAGTGCAACTTCCATTGCTGTTGCTGTCGATATTACTATGGTTACTACTACCGCCGTTACTACGACTACAGTTGTACTATTGTTGGCGCTATTATAATACTTACTAACACATATTAAAAATATAATATGATACTACAGCTGCTACAAATACAATCACAACTTCAGTTACTACAACTACTATTAATACCACGACAGTTCCTTAACTGTACTATTGCTGCTACCGCCATACACGTACTATTACTGGTACTTGTGTCACTTCTGCTGTCACTTCAAGAATAAATGAATAGAGTACAATACAGTGACGTTGAGTAGAAAAGCTGGCAACTTGTTTTCAATCTCACTTTTAGATTGGCATCAAGGTAAAGGTGTGGACACAGTAAAAAGAAAATAAAAACATTCATATTTACACACACACAACGTTCTCTGTGTCAAGGCAAATGTTTCTCATACAAACAAGCTCATACGAACAGTGAGTGATGGGCCAGGGGCGTCCATGTTGAAGACTGTGGTAAATAATCAGAGACCTTCCACTATTTATCTCCCTGTGTGTCTCTGCTAAAGACACTGGAGCCAGTCAGCGGGTATTTTCTGTCTCTTGACCTTGTCCAGGTGACGTAAACACGCTGCGTCACTGGATCACGCACTGAAGTCGCTCTTTTATCTTTTATTTTATCTCACATGCTCACTTCACAGCATCTTCTGTTTTCTCTCATTCTTCATGTCCCTGAAGTGTAAAAAGTATTCGGGATATCCTAAGAATATTATAGGATAATTTGTGTTTCTTTAAAAAAAAAAAAAAGTGTCTGCACGTCTCTCTTTCTCGCTTCCTCCCTCTCTTCTCCCCATGGTCATCCAAGCCAAACAAGCAGGCAGCATGAGACTGTGTGTACGATTTGTGTGTGTTTATGTGTGTGTGTATGTGTGTGTT
The DNA here is from genome assembly GCA_005408345.1 of Macquaria australasica. Lineage (NCBI taxonomy): Eukaryota > Metazoa > Chordata > Actinopteri > Centrarchiformes > Percichthyidae > Macquaria > Macquaria australasica. Next base: position 779,564 of record SEMN01000078.1, read on the forward strand.
GCTGGACAGCAGGAGACAGAGCACTGGGTTCATGGGAATACATTGCGGTGGTGCGTGTGTGTGTGTGTGTTTTAAGTAACTACTCTCATGTTGAGCTCTGTTGAGACCGGAGGTAAGACACAGAAACTCATCGGAGCAAATTGGAAACAGACACACACACACACACACACACACACAAATACACACACATCAAGACAGGGCTTTACATTTGTATGCATGTACTCACACAAGCAAATATCCATGGGCCTTCACACAAACACACACACACACACACACACACACACACACACACACACTCTTACCTTCATCTACATGTACTACACACAAACTAGCACATGCATTCCCTCTCTCTGATTCACACACACTCATACACACACACACACACACACACACATAGGGCTATTAAACAAAGACAGAGTAGTCTTTGTCTTTCAAGTACACAAAAGTATACTCCTACTGCATGTTGGCTCAGCTGTGTGTGTGTGTGTGTTGCAAACAGACTGTCTGAAGTCCATCTAATCCACTAGACGAGTTTCAATCCAAAACAAGATATCCCCGTCTTTAAAATGGCCGTGGCATTAGCGTAGAAATCATTATGGGATGTTTGCAGAATCACTTCGCCAATTTAAAGGAGCAGTCTGATGTTTTGGGGGAAATGCTCGTCTTTACTTTGAGGCAAGACTTTTAAATACTAAGTAATACGACAAAGGTAATAGTAATTCTGATAAAATCCTTTTGAATTTGACAAAAACATCTTTAACTTAAGGTACACTTACTAGCTTTTTTTTTTTTTACACTGTGTACACTATGTACTGACTTGTGTAGTGCGTGAATTCCGACGGGGTAGTGTTGTCTCAAACCAAACACAGCCGTTGTGCGCTTACCGGAAATGATGATCGCAACATTTGACCGCTTCTTCTTCCCCTTCCGCTACGTAGCCAAGATGGCGACCGTTGAGGGTGAGAAGTGTGCAGCGTTCCACACTCAACTTTCTGACCGTTATGAGTACACCATCCGGGTACTCATAGTGGACTGCATTTTGCCATACTTGTCAGTACGAGCGCACTTATGCACTCAAAATAGCAAGTGTAAGTATGGAAGTACGTGAATTGAGAGACAGCATTGGTCTTCCTCAGTGAATGGAATTTGCTCAGTTGTCATGGAGACAGCTTATTTTCCATCACATGACCGATACCATACTTACAGTAGCTGGTTGTATATGGGGAAAGATGGTGAGGAAGACTGTGAGATGCAGTTGAAAGCCCAGTGAAAAGCTAGTGTACCTTGAGTTCAGAGTTTTAGAGACAAACTCTTTACATATGTAGTATGTATGGAGGAATGTGGGGCTTTTAGTTTGAGGCCTCAGTCACCTCGTCTCGCTCGGCGTGTTCTGCTGAGTCTTCAGAGTCCAAGGCTTTCACAACAGTCGCTGCAAATGGACTGACGCACTTGTGGTCAGACCTGGCCTCCCGAGTTTGTTTTGCTCTCATGGCACTGAGTCACGGCCCGACAAATTCCCTGGAAATATGTTTTTTCAACTGACGTGCTCTGGTTTTAACTTCTGGTTGAACCCACTCTCTGGATTTCCACCTGTTTTTGTTTTTTTGATATTGGCTGGTTTTGTTTCATGGAATTAGTCCGACTCTGCATGAAATGCCAGGAGCCTTTGGTATTTGCTGAAATCATCTCAGACTTTTTTTTTTTTTTGTTCATGTTGGTGAGGCCCAGGCTGTCCAGTGGAAGTTTGACCGATTTGTGGTTCCTCCTCTGTGTGTTCTGCATTATATATTCTTTCTTTACCCAAACCAGACTAGACTGTCTCATACATTTTATTGTGTTAATGCAACTCCTAGACAACACACTGAGTTCAGAAAATATAAGGAACATGTGTCCATCTGAAAGCTCTGACAGGCGGCCTGTCCACACTTTGGTCCAGACTGAAATATCTCTACAATTATTGGATGGATTGCCATGACATTTGGCACAGACGTTTATCCCCTGACTTTTCATCTAGCGCCATCATCAGGTCAAATCTGTAACTTGTCCAATACTTTGGTTTATAACCAAATACCTGCAAAACTAATTCCCATCAGCCTCAGCTGTACTTGTGTTTAGTGCTAGTTGCAATTGTTAGCATGCTAACACGCTAAACTAACATGATGAACATGGTAAACATTATACCTGCTGAACATCAGCATGTTAGCATCGTCATTGTGAGCATGTTATAGTTGCTCTTGTATAGATTTTATTTTTTTATTCCATTCTAAATTTGATTTTATATACTTATAATTATTTATTTATTTTTAACTTTCTCTATTTATCTGTAATTATTTCTGTCTTTGTGCTGCTGCAACACCCAGATTTTCCCTCTGGGGATCAATAAAGGTTAATCTTATCTGATCTTATGTTAGCATTTAGCTCAAAGCACTGGTATGCCTCCCAGAGCAGCAAGCATGGCTGTTGACTCTTAGTCTTGTTTTTACATCACTTTTCTAAGCTATTTCCAGAAAGGGAGAAAACTATAACAACTACTACTTTCACTCCTAACATTAATGCTACTGCTGCTTTAAATTAAGTTGTATTATCCACAATATGGGGGAAAAATCTATAAAATCAACCAGAAAGAATGAGAAGAAGACATATTGGTTAAGGAGAGAAGACAGGTTTTGTTTCCAAAGCATGTAGCTCAATATTTGGATTCTTTGATGTTTTCCACTGTTTTGAATTTGTTTCAATTTTTTTTTTTTTTTTTAAGAAATGATCCCTGAAAGCCTGTGTAAATATTCATCACCAGTCAGTTTCACAATCCAGCTCTTTAAAGTCCAAACGAAGCCCGATATTTTCCAGGAAAGCAGCTGCATTCTTTAAAAAAAGAGACAAAGAAGAGAAAGTGTACTTTGGCGCTCTGCTGCAGTGACTGTGTGCAGATGTGAGGGATGAAAAGTATGACAGTGAATAAGAGAAAAGAAACGTCATTTTAAAAATCCATAAATCCAGAAGTTGTCATAATGATTGTTGTGACGTGATCTGTGTGTGTGTGTGTGTGTGTGTGTGTGTGTGTGTGTGTGTGTCAGTTTTTTACAGAGTACGGACCTGACTACTCGCTGGAGATAAGCCCAAGCTGTCGACCAGACCGCAATGACACCAAACACCTGGACCACGTCATCAGCACCATCAAAGGTGTGTGTGTGTGTGTGTGTGTCTGTGCTTGTGTAGATGCACAGGTGTGGAGAGTAAACAGGTGTGTTTGTGTGTGTGTGTGTGTGTGTGTGTTTCCCTGAACCTTCTCTCACCCAAAGCCCTTTTGTCTCTGCATGGCTCTTTTTATGTGTGGTTTCATGTGTCTGTTCTTGTTTCTATACGTCTCTGTGTGGGATGAAAGTATGACTTGTCCTTCTTCTCCCCCCCCCTGTGGCTCTTAACATCCTTTTGTGTGTGCGTGAACATACTGCTGACCCCGCTCTTTTTGCCACAACGTCCTCAGTCAGAGTCTGGGTCTTGATACATGTGGTATTTCTTTTCCTTTTTGCATCTATTTCTATATGTTCCTCTATATGTGTGTTTGTATATTAATCTGTGAGTGTGTGTGTGTGTCTGTAGCCATGTGGTTAAGCCTAAAGCTGGGCCTTTGGTCTCGGCGCTGACAGCCCGCAGCACCCAGGAGAGATCCTCCGGCAGGGTGAAACTTAGGCGAAAAGTTGAGCGGCGGTAGAATTATTGTAAGGAGGTGAGGTCAGGAACAAGCGAGGAGTACTTCTGCAAGTCAAGTTCATTTTCTGAACATTATACATATACATATATATATATATATACTGTATATATAGCCAGGTTTTTGAGAGACTAAAAAATCTGAATTTGATCATTCGGTGTCTCTTAAACATTGAAGATCTGGTCTGTTGAAGTGTTAACCACAGACCAACAGGAAATCCTCCTTCCTTTCCCTCCGTTAGTGAAATGTTATATTTGACACAGCAGTTATTCATTGTGTGTGTGTGTGTGTGTCTGAGAGAGTGAGTGATTGAATGAAAGGTGTTAAAACACTGTGGCTTTATGGTAAGAGGCTGCGAGGAATGAAGTATGGGCGAAATCTGGTAACATCTATATTTTATTTTATTCAGATCTTTATTAGAAGACCTGAAAGCTTCAGTTGGATTTTGTTTCCTCCAAACCACAAAAGTCAAAACTAGCTTTGTCTTGAAAAAACATCAAACAGTGCATAAAAGTTCAGCTCCTCTTATCCTACATTTGAAGGCATTGTTTTTAAGTCTCCAGTGAGCTGTTTTCACTTTTTTTCATCCAGGAAATTTTGCCTCAGCACTTTTTTTCAGCTACACCCTGCTTCTGTAGTTACTGGGAATCAAGTGCCTTGCTCAATGACACCACAGCAGTAGTTGTTGAGGAAGAAGAGGTCGTTCTTTCTCAGGCTTTCTTGCATTCAACCTGGTAACTTTCTAGGTGTTTTTCCACACCGAAGTGCCAAAAAGTAATAGAAGTGCTATTAAAACTCACTCTGTGACGGGTAAGATTGACTGCGACAAAATGTAGACTGTATATAAAGACGGACGACACGACAGCTCCCCAAAAGTGAAGCCGAAACATCTCGATCGCCCCCTGGTGGCTGGTTGCAGTACAGGTCATAAACACTCCGCCCCCTCCATGTTAGCGGATGGGACATGGGCCAAACTGAAAAGTCAAAGAACACGTCAAAGATGGTTTCTGTCATTTTAGGTAGTTCTTATCATGCCGATATTTGTTCAAGTGTTCGTTTTTCTGATACGTTTGGTTTTAATTAGTTATTTGATGCATGATTGACAACCGTGATTTGATTGTGGTGTGCTTGCGATTGGTTTGAGCGGGTGTATGGGCGGGACCTTGAGCCGCGGATCAGTACTGCGCAGACTCTGGCTCCCAGTTATGTCACAAGTGATATTTTGGCTTCATTTTTGTACAGTGGGAGGACGTGGAGACGCGTTGTTCGTCTTTATATACAGTCTGAGTCAAATACATAAATGACATATGTCTCCTATTGTTGTAGGCTCCAGTATATCACCCTTAAAGCTTTTATCAAATCACTGCTTTCTCAGAGCAACATGTCACCTGCGTTGTGTAATCAGCTGCACTGAAACAAATAACAAGCGATCACAAAGAGAGTTGGAGGTGACAGAAAGTTAGCTTTTTGGTGTTGGTGCCCTGAGGAAGCCCTGTATATGAAAGGCTGACTATCATATGACAGCATTATTATAGCTCAGTTCTTACCGTCCAAACTTCAAGGTGGGACTGGATTTTTTTTTTCAGTGGAAAACTTCAGCTCAGTGTGAATGGAGAAGCCAAAAACGAGGGGAACAATATGTGTTCTCAAATTTTATCCGCATTAGAGTGGACATGGTATCAATTAGCAACTAAAACGTCTTCAGTTCAAACAGAACATTTCATCTTACTGTTGCAAACGACAAAAACAAAAAAACCCTGTTGGATGTAGTAGCGGTTTATCCAAACAGCATTAAGTCCTCCGCTCTGAAAAACTCCAGGTCTCATCAAATCAAGGGAACAGCAGTTTATTTTCCGAAATTCAGTTGGTCTGTTGGCTCGCATTAAATCATCACGACCGGAGGGGTTGAAAGTATCGCTGGTTTCCAGTCATACGGCTTTTATTAGGGGCGACAGAGGGAGCAAGTGGATGAACGGATGGACGGAGAGAATAAAAGGGAGGAGAAATGAAATGCAGACAAGCCAAAGATGGAGAGAAACTGGGAAAATGTGTGTTTGGCTGCTGCGTCCCATCTGCCTCTCCTGTCAGATCCCCTGTTCTCTTTCCTGCCTTTGCTCAGTCAGAGTTGATTCGGTTTTAAGTGTGTAAATTTACTGAATTGTAGTTATTGCTAGAATCTATTTGATTTTAAAGCTTTTTTCCCCCTCAAAATACATATAAAAATTGTCATCTCCGTACATTTGTTGGGATTTTTTTCGCCCTCTGCTTCTCTATTCCCTTCTTTTTTTCTCCTTCTTCCATTGAGGTTTTGGTCCTGGTTTCAACCTGTCACATCTGTTTTATGTCCTCACTCATTCTTTCTTTTCTTTTCTTTTATGCCTCTGTGTCTCTTCTACCAACTCTGCTCTCCGTAAAGCCAGAAACTACTTTTTTGTTTTTGTTTTTGTTTTTTTTTACAAAATGAGTTCTGTCACAAAGTGCTTTACCACACAACAAGCAGGCACCGAAACCTCATCGAGAAGTGAGCGTATTATAATTTTAAATATTGGAGCAAATGTTCGTGTCTTTTTGTCTCTGTCTCTTATTAAAGAAAGGTCCACATGTCTGCTGTCTAACTTAACTAATGCACACACACGAACACAGAATAAGGATAGGCTATAACAGACACACACACACACACCTCTAGGCAAACATATCCACATGACATCATTAGGGTGGATAAGTGTTTCTCTGGTTTGGAAGTGCTGTGCTGCGTATAAACACTGGTTTCCCTAAGAAACTGAGCAGTGTGTGTGTGTGTGTGTGCCCACATCTGCTCTGTCTGCTGGCACGAACCGACCGTAAAGATTTGAATCTTAAAGTGGTAATCCTGAAAATCCTTTCTTTTTTCATTTCATGTGTTCTGTGTCAAACCCATGTGTTTGGCTAACTCTATACGCATGCATCATACACAATAACACAATGTGTGCTCCCTGGTCCGTGTGTGAGAAAATACCATTTTGTACCAACAGGAAATGATGCAAGGCATGCATACGATTTTTCAATAGATGCAAAATGGACAGGTGACTTTGCCCGTAGCACGCATCATTTGGCATCTAACAGTTGTATGTTTAAATGCTAAGTCAGGATGTTATAATGTTCACGGTTAGGATGTTACTTTTAGCATGGTACTCTATATGTTGGTGTACCTTAGTAATAGCAGTTTTAGCATGCTAGCGTTAGCACGTTACCTGAGGCTGACAGGAAATCTATCATTAGTTTTAGTATTCGTCAAGTATAAATGTGTGTTGGACAAGTGGAAATTTTGACTTGTTGGTGGCACTTGATGAAAAGTCAGTTGCCAAGATATTTTTCCTAGAGCCAAATTGCTAGCGTGGCTAAAAACTCATCAAAAAGCCTTTACTGCCGTGTCAGTTCATGTTTTATAAATGATAAAAGCCAAACATGTTTCTCTCACAGACCATTCATTCATCCATTCTCCCAATATAAACTGGCCATATTTTCAAAAAAACAAATTAAAAACATTAAAAGCATTTAGACAATGCAAAAGGCTGAATGTGCCTTTCTTTTCTACTGTTTCCTATTTAGGGGATTACTCAGTTTTTCCTATTGTTTCTCTCTCACACAAACACACTGAGGCTCGTTAAGCCGGTGTAGTAATTAAAACGTGATTTTTATTAGGTGACTGTCAGAGGCGGCAGCAGCTGTCTGACTGTGTATTCACAACTCTGTGTTTACGAGACTCTGGTAGTGTGATTTCCCCAGGGACGGTGTGTGTGTGTGTGTGTTCAGCTTCATCAGTGTGAAGTTGGTGTGTAATCTGCCAGCCTTTCTGTGTGACTGTATCTTATCTGGGTGCAAGTGTGTGTGTGTCAGCATGGAAATATTGCAGCATCTTTACATCCTGCTACTCTTGCTCGTTAATTCTCCCCTGTGCTGACAAGATGCTTGTCATGTCACACACACACGCACACACACACACAATAGAATAATACACATTCACACAAAGATATACAAGCAAGACATGAAACATGTTCAGAGAAGAGATGTGTACACATTCAAACTCAAACAAGAGAATTGGTGGAAAAAATACCACCTAAGAAATACACACACACACACACACACGTGCAGTATACCCACCCACAGATGCTGTGATGGATTAACGTTTGCAGGTAGTAAATATCAGAGGTCCCAGTGGACGCTCGTCACTTTGAATTTACCGTCTCCATCTGGAAAGCGAAGAGAAGCAGAGGGATGGAGAGAGAGAGAGAACCGATGGGGGGAAAAGGACGAACGAAGAGTCAATCTGCAACTTTTTCCACAATTGACATTTTTCAATTAATCTTTTGGTCCATAAAATATCTAAAAACAATTTAAAAATGGCCATCACAAGTTTCCAAAAGGCCAAAGACGTCTCCGACACCACCAGTCAGTCAGTGTTGCTGAGGGTCTATTTGCGACCGCTGTTCCTCTTTTCTAATACAGTCTTTCCTGTTTTTAGCAAACGTCGTGATTTTTGACAGTTTTCCCCTCGTCACAGTGGAGAAATTTTAGCAATATTTGTAGCCGTTGCCCCAGAGACTCAGTTGGCAGCTATCTGTCCTTTGCTGTTGGTCTTTAAAGTTTATGTGTAAAGACAGAACCCACCATGACTCACTTGTAGCTATAACTGTCTTTGTCTTCGGCCAGGGAAAGTCTCAAGCTAAAAAAGAAACTATTGTGCTGAGTTAACACCTTTCACAGTCTCAACAAAACAAAAAGACAAAACAGAAATGACAGGATTCACTGCTTTGTATTGTAAGGCCACGTTTAGACTGTAAACGGCTCTACATTTAAAACACAAGACAGATGAAGATGAAATACAATCGAGGAAGTTCAGTTTGAGTGAAGCAGTGATTCCCAACTAATTACTCTTCAGTTCCCACAGTGTGCAAGTGCATCCAGATATTTGTATTTAGGAGGAACATCAAACAAATTGGCTTGAGGCTGTTTTTTTTTAGTATATTTATTGTCACAAAAACTTACCAACTACTGTACGTTAGAAGACACACTTCAGTTTTCCACCAAGAGTCTGCTGTAAAGCAAACTACTTAAAAAAGCTAATAAATAGATACAAATGTAATAGATAAATGGTTGAAACAGCTAGTTTCTGACACTCTAAATGGCAGTAGCAGTAGGAATGCAAGTTTTCAGACTGCTGAAGGAAAAAAAACAACAATTCGCATAAACCGCAGATTCACCACAGCCGCTGTGTTTTCACTGCAATGAAATACTATCGAACAGTTCCACGAAAACATCCCATCTATCGAAGAGGTATGATGATGGGGGTATTCGAGCCCGTCTATCAGGGCTGTGGGGGCATGTTGGGCGGAAAAAAAAAAAGGTCCGGAAACCTCAAGAGTTAGAAGGTTTATCGAATGCCAAATCGCCACACAAAGCTTCATAATGACGGGTTTTTACCGCTGTGGAAAGTCATCACAGCAGCAGTGACTTTCTCTCTTCAACTGTGGGGTAAACAGTGGAATTACACTGTTCACATTACAAAGTACTGGATGACCACGTTGCGGCACAAGTTGGCCAGGTTTAAGTGTTTGGCCAGATGACCCCGTGTTTTCTTTCTTTGCGTGGGGGGGTGGACCGTCTACGTCATGTGCCAACGCAGTGACCTTACATTAAAATGGATCAAGAGGCTGTCGGTCTGAACGCAGCCTAAAGCCAGTAAACATGAGCAGGCTGTGTGCGGTTTAAAAGAATTCCTGGGTGGAATTCCTGGGTTCGAGGGCCGCCGGCGTTGCCGTGTCACCTTCTTCTAAGACACAAATACAGTAAGCGACACAGAGCGATCAGCATCCCGAGGACAAACACGTGGAAGCATTAACGACGGGTTAGTTTTTCCCGTGTGCTCCTCGATAAAGCTGCTGTTGTTGTCGCACATGGCAGGACTCAACTGACGGCTCCACAATGGCCAACAAACAGGACATCCTCCCTCACCACGTCAGGGCAATTACTCATCCACTGAGTGTGTGTGTGTGTGTGTGTGTGTGTGGTGTGTGCAACATGTTTATTTTTCTCAATCAGGCAATTTAACGTAACAACAGACAAACAAAGCAGCATTGTTTGCAGGCTAACATATAAAGTAAACAGACGGCTAGACTTTATAATGCAGCTATTGTGTCAAAACACTGTGTGTGTGTGTGTCAGACATGGAAACCAGTCGGTGTCCTCATGCAAATGAACTCGCAGTGTTGCTTAACGTTGTCATTTCCATATCGATTCCCTTTTTGCATGCTTGTGTTTCCTCGGGAGCGACATGGCTTACCTTGGACAGATGTTATTTTGCATTTTCATTGGTACAAGTGTGTGTGTTTATATATATATATATATATATATACATATATATATATATATATATATACATATACTCACATATATATATATATATATATATATATATATACATATATATATACATATATATGTATCCTATATATAACTATGCCTCACTATATATATACTTTCTATACTCTTTCATATATGTGTGTGTGTGTGTGTGTGTGCTTCTCCTCTATAGTGCTTCATCTTTGGTTTGGTTTCTCCTGGTGTCTAACATGTATTTAGCCTCGTTTTGTATCCCACTTAATGTGATGACTTTGACCCTTTTTTCCCTTCCTCCTCCTCCTCGATCGATTTGTGTGTGTGTGTGTGTGTGTCTGAATGTATTTGTGTTCTTCAATGTGTGTGTTCACCCCTGTACCCCCCACCCCCACCCTCTCCCCCCTCTCATTTCTCTCTCTTTCTCTTGTTTACAGGGAATTTAAAGAATGTGGTTTAGGAGTCAGCAGCCTCAGCCTCCTCCTCCACACACACACACACACACACACACACACACACACACACGTTTCCAAACCAGGTTGACGCTCGGGCGGCTTTAATGAAGACAATATGGAGCGGACCCCTTCAGCCCCGAAGCACAGAGCGAACGAGGGAGGGATGAAGGCAGGAAAAAGAGAGCGAGTGAGGGTTTTGGAAAACATTAGCCGAGTGTTTCCAGGGGAAAACAGTTTAATAAGGGGAGGGGGGTGATGTGGTTGCTGTACAATGTTCACTGTTTTTAATTCTTTTGTTTTTTTGGAAAAGGTATGTGTGTTTGTGTGAATGAGAGAGTTTGTGGTGAGTTCAGTGTGGGTATGTAAAACTGAATCACATCAGGGTTTGTTTGTTTTTGTTTTTTACAGTCAGTGCACCCAGAGTTTTTGGTATCAAGGGATGCGTTTGTGTACGTCCCATCAGTCAGAGACATTTTTGACTAAACGGAAAAACAGATCAGGTGTCCGGTTTCACGTTCGCCCCGGTGCTGCTGTGATTTCAGCCCCCTGAGGACAGATAAGCACTAAAACAGACAGAAAGAGAAGCTTCGCCTCGTTATACTTGTAAAAACTCCCTGGGTTTCTGAACAGTAAACGGAAAGTCCTGAAAAGAACATGAAATTAATTTTCCAAGTCTCGAGAAACTTGGCAAGTTTACAAATAAACAGTCTGGAAAAGTTTGGAAAATAGCCGGTTACACATTGTGGAAGTCGATTTGGTCAGCCACATTGTTTTGACCGCTGGGCAAAATCTGCAAATTAAACATCTGGACCGAGTTTGGAATTTTAAATGGAAAATATGCAGGGAAAGTTAAAAAGTTTTTTTTTTCCATAGACAGACAATAATAAATATAACATGAACTTCTTAGAAGGGTTTAGATAAAAGCAGCAGTCCTAAACTGGTCTGGAGAAGAAAGTAAAATCAGTTCATTTCAGGTCAATAAACAAACTGAAGGAGTGGAAACGTATCCTTTACAAGTCTTTAAATGTCACCAAAGGGTTCTGTATTATTCTCAGCTGTAGCATCATATGTCTCATTGTAAAAAAAACAAAACAAAAAAAACGATCTCCACTAAGTTGCCTTTAATGTCCCCAAGTACTCTGCAAAGTCTGTAAATGTATAGTTTGTCGGGTTTTTTTGCAGCTGAATTCTTTTTCTGGGACGTTAAGATGCCTAAACAACTCTAAAAATAGATGCAAAGTGTGTCTGATTATTTCCATGTCTGTAGAAGTTTGAAAAAAAAACCCAAAAAAAACAGTAAAGTCTTGTTTAATCCCTCCAGCTGTAGTGTTTGTGATGTGGCACATTAGTCACATTGCACAGCTTTAATCGCCGCACATCAAACTGAACAGCGACCAGAATCATCAGATCCTCCTGATGAAGATGAGGCACGTGGGGGATTTTGTCACGAGTGAAAAACAAGTGATGGCTCAGTGTCGACACCATCGCAGAAATGTCTGAAAAATTAATTGGATCCGTTTTTGAATTTGGGATTGCACTAATAATCTAAAAGGTTGCATTGATCTGTCCCAGTGTTTAGGGCCAAAAGTTCATTTCTGACCTTAAAATAGTAGTTTTACAAAAAAAAAGAAGCTAATTCAAGGTCCACTGACTAGAATTTCTTAGGAGCTTTCAACTGCATGTTGTGGTTTTCTACCGCTCCAGACTCTTCTTCAAACTCCATCTGCTGCAGAATGTGACCGAAAGCTCCAGAAAAAGCTATAAAGTGGAGTTTTTTTGTCAAACTACTATAATTCTGGTAACTAAAATCATCTTCTGGCATTAAAATCCATCATTTATTTTATTTCTGAATATTAAAGATTCAATAATTGTTTGGTTTTTTGTGGTTTTATTTTTATTTTTCTTGCAAATTTTCAAAAAACTAAAGGAATATCCTGCCTTATCTTTAACTTTTAACAAGCTGCTGACTGAAAAAAACCCAAATTTTTACTTCTAGTAACTAAGTAAAACTTGTTACTTTGGTAACTTCCACTACAATGTTTAATTCCCAATATATGTATGTGACGACACTTTTCACAGAACGGTTTACTCACTGTCATTTGACCAAAATCTGAAATCTTGTGTAGGAATAGTTTAGCATAAAGTTTTGTAAACTGTTTTTCCTTTCTATGTTTATGCATTTGTTTACACAGAATGACTTTTTTTTTTTTAACTGTTGGCATGTTTTGCTGTATATACCGCGGGCGTTTGTCGAAATAAAAGACAGGAGTGCATGTTGTTGTCATGTGTCTTTGCTGCGTTTTAAGCGGTGATTTATGCAGTGTGGGCTGGTTAATGGAGGCTTTAATGGAGAGCGTTTGAAAGAGGAACCACAAATGTCGGGGCAGGTTCCTTTAGAAGTGATGTTCTCCAAATTAATGGCCTGGAAATTCACACCAAATGTAGGAGTCACCAGTCAGAGCTGGCATGTGCTGAACAGAAGTGAGCTCTTGAGTGTGTGTGTGTGTGTGTGTGTGTGTGTGTGTGTGTGTGTGTGTGTGTGTGTGTGTGTGTGTGTGAGAGAGGATTCCCTGTGATCTTTATGAACACTGCTGCGGTCACCTCGGCGGTTTGAGCCCAACGTAGCCGAAGCAAATGAAACTCATTACACCGTTTACGAGTTCGGAAAAGGAGAGACGATTGAAATTCTATCTCATAAACTGGAAGGAGGAGGAGGAGGGTGGTGGTGGTGATGGGGATGGGGGGGGGGTTAACACGGTATCGGGTGGGGACTTTAAACATGAAAGACGTGAGAGACTTGTGTGTGTTTATGTAGTTTTCTTTGCTCCGCAGAGTCAAATTAGAAAAACTTGGGGGGGCCCCCCGAGAGGATTCAGGGCACCGCTGGAAGCAAAAGAGATTGTGTTCTGTTGTGACCCATACAATCATATTTTAGGAGGAAACTGGGTCTTCTAGTTGTTTACAGTTTGGAGATGTAGCCAAAACATACCACACTCTTGGGCTCATATCTCCAGTGTTTTGTTGTTGTACGTGTGTTTATTTTAATACCGAAACTTTCCCATGTTTCGCCAAATTCTTGTTTGGTTTGTACAAAGTCTTGAAAGTTTGGAAAATGCTTAATTTTAACCGTTATGTTTTCAAGGTTAGGAATATGCTTGAATTCTAATGTACTCCTTGAAAAAAGCTTGATTTTTCAACATAATCTGGTGTTTCATCATCGACACAATCTCTCACGTAAACCAAAAATCTTTTAATATTTGAAATGAAACAATCCCATTGTCATATTTGTTTGCCGTCTCCTGGAATTTATAATAACAATTTAGTCACAATTTAGTTAGTATGTGATGATAAATGCTGTGAGAGTCTGGACGTTTTTGGTTTAGGTACCTTGAAAGTGCTTGAAGCGGTACGAACCCTGTATAACTTACTAGAACTTCTGAGCAACATTATTATGTTTCAGCTCAGTATCCCTAGAATTTACGTCCATTTCGGACAATTTTGCACCTCATGATTTTTGTCCAGTGTGAACATTCACCGCCATCAATACAGTGAGGTGGAGGTCAGGGTGGATGGGCAGGTAGCAAGTCTGACTTTCATGCAGGAGACCAGAGTTCATGTCCTGCCACAAACCTACAATTAACGATCTTTCCCTAATCTTAAAGTGTTTAAGTTGCCCAACCTTAACCAAATTCCATATGCCATAACTACGATCTTTAACTACATCGTAGCTGCCATGCACAGATATTGTAGAAAGAGAGAATTTAAAAAATGTCGGCATTGAACTTAATCCAGGATTTTGCAGAATCATCTAATACTAACATTTTTTGTCTGGGAGACGAGGCAGGTTTACCGCTATTTCTATAACTTGGCTGAGTAAAACTGAAAACCCAGGATACACATGTAAAAAAAGAATAAAAGTTTCCAGGTTTTACTCAGAAAGGTTATTCTGATAACTCAGTAAATTTGCCTCTTGGATCAAGACCAGGACGCAGAGTTTAGAGAATATTAGACCATACAACGCCCAGTCGGACCCTTAAGGTCTCAGTATGCTTCAAAGAAACCATCTCATACGAAGTGTCATCCGACCACGTCTAAAGGCAAAAGTCTTCATGGCTTTTCTGAATGGCCTCGCGTTGGCTGCCTCCCCAATCTCTCCAAGAATTCTGTGTCTCTTGCATGTGTTTGTAGTCCCGAAGCGATAAATTGTTCAAAAAAAACAGCCACTCATCGGAGGCTTTGCTGGTGTTGCATTCCACAAAGTGACAGAAGTAGTTGTATGAAGAATGTTAAAAGAGAGCTTGAGAGAGAGAAGTTAAAACCTTGGAGTAAAGTGGGATTGTCTGTTTCGGTAAAACTACAAAAATCCGCTGTTAAGACAATTTGACAAGCACTTTGTTTGAAGCATACTGAGTGCTTTAGCATGTTTTTACTTAACTTTTTCACTAGTTTACAGCAAGTATTGGGGGGGGGGGGACTAATGATAAACAAAACAAGAGGGTGACATTTACTGGCTGTAAAAAAAAAAAAAAGACCTTATTATGTATTTAATATTTGGCTCTAGTTGTGTTCCTGTCCAGTCTAATTGGTCAGAAATGACAAAAGTGGCCCCAGTCAGGCTACACTACGTGTTACATAACTTTAGTCCTCTTGCAGCTCAGTTTGCATGGAATTTTAATTACCTGGAGACAAGATTATGGAGTTTTTGTGTCATTTTAAAATCCCACATAAACCAGCTGAGTGATGCAACGTATCCTGTAAAGGAAAAATCGTCTTCCACATTACGGTGAAAGATGGATGTTCCCCTGCCAGCTCTGAGCTGTAATTTGTCTCTGGCTCGAATCCTCTAGACGCATGCAGATTTATTTTTTCCGATTTGAAAGTGGAAGGCGGCATTGGGTAAGGTTTTTGGATTTAGCTCTGCTCAATCAGAAGGTGATGAGTTGTGAAGTCTCGTACGGCTCTGGTGACTTCAGCGAATTATCCTCAGATGCGCCATCAGTTTCATTAAACCTCTAACTAAACTCTCTTTATTCTTTTCCTGTGAAGTCCAGTCAGTTCACTAAACAAAAACAGTTTGATCATAAAGTGTTCCACAGCGAGAAAAGGTCATAACTGCAGCTAAACAAGTGGTTTCATTGTGATATATAGGTTCTCATGTGCTGGATTTCTTCCTGTTCTGGTTTGCGTTGAACACACCTTTACTGCTCCATGACAAAAAACTTTTCCAACGACTTTTATGCAAATCAGCACCGGGCCCCCTTCACCACTCAGCCAGTGCTTTGAATAGAGTATCATTTGACCCTCGCTGCTGATTAGTTTAGATAAACCAAAGGCTTGTCCTTCCTCTTCCTCTGTTTTTCTGTGGTTCCTGTCGGGTAAAGAGTTTGCCAGTTGCACTAAAATATTTGCATAATTCTTCTAAAGCCTGTTTAAATCTGGGGAATTTTCCAAAAACAATGCAGAGTGTATCTACTATGGGAGGGAAAAAAAGAACTTGTTTCCAGAGCTTTGGTATCTAAAATATGGGGACGTCCACGCAGTTTTTAAAGGTTTCATCACTTTCGTACGCTGGCAGTTTGACCAACATGCTATAATTATTTGTCAGACAAGATGGAAATCACAAACGGTTTGTTTGATTTGCATAATGTCTCCCCCAGGAGAGGAGGGGGGGGACAAAGCAGCGGGGGCCTCCGTCTATACGTCTTCCTCATCAACATGTGAAGTGTCTTCGGTCAATGGCGGAGGGGATTTACTCGCACAATAAAGACAGATGCCACCTTTTATCTGCTTAACGGAAGAGAGGCCGAGCGCGTGGCACTTGACCACGCCGACGCATGTTGTTGGCGCGTAATGACGTCCTCCCTCCACAGACTATTGAGATGAATGGAGATGAGTGGTGAATGGACTTGTTCTTTTTTTAAGCAGGACGTGGGGGGAGGGACAGGGGAGGATGAATTGGTGGAGGTTCCCCAACGACACTTTGGGGTGATTTTCCTTTTTCCCCCAAAACAGCCTTTGTTTGTCCCCTTATGAATAAAACAGAGAAGGAGAGAATCTGGTTTTCAGCAGATCTGGTGTTGAGTTTACTCCTGGTGACAAACTTTTAAACATTTAAACAGTCCAACAGGCCTTTCCTGTGACCACAGACAATCGGTGATCACCTCTGATAGCTGATATTCACCAGAAAGTAGATTTAAAATTAGCTTTTGCCTCTAATAACACTGGAACAGGGCGGTCTGGTGTTCAAGATGAATTAAAATAAGATTAATTTGATTGATTTGCTGCAGAATGAAAAAAATAGATGCAGTTTGGAAACCTACAAGTACAAACTACTATTTTTATCCTGTGAAATGCTTCATATTTATGCCTAGCATATTGGTATTTATTGTCTTTTTGTATCTTTTTTCTGTATTTTGTCTTCTGATCTAAATAACCTTTATGCTGTCAAATTTGTGTTCTTTGTTTTGTGTATATGTAGTATGCATACATGGTTTTATGACAGAATAAAACCAAACCAAATTGTGTGACCAATTACACCCAATAAAAGCACAATAAAATAAAAAACTATTATAAAAAGGGGACATTTTAATGATGCCAATAAAGGATTTTAAGTGGCTGTGATGGTTTTAGAGGGACTAAGCTGTAATTTAAGCAAAAGTCAAGTGATGTTATCGGTCAAGGATATCCTGTCTGCTAATCTGTGTGAATTTACTGATCAGCTTTTTACTCGGACGTCACTTTGTATTTAAAATTAACCGTTTATGAGAAATAAAAGCACCAAAGTAGTACACAAACATCGCTAACATTAGTTCTTGTGTTGCAACCGCCAACCAACCTGCCATGATAAATCATTCGGTACATATTCATCAGCGTCACTAATCACATGAGGACATCACCACCACAAGAACATGTAGTTATGCAAATCATTCACAGGCCACCTCTCTCTCTCTCTGGGTGAGTGACACAGACAAAGACAGAGCGGTCTGAAATGGTCCATTTGATTCCTGATGGTTTTTGCTTCAGAACCAGCAACATCTGCCCTGCAGAGTGGCACCGCCCAAACTCTGGAGGCTGGATTTGCCCGGATACGGAGCTGCAGAGACACTTTCAGACAGAACGTGTCAGCAGGAAAACAACAGTTAAATTAATGATGGCTGCATTCCATTTAGCTGCTTCAGTTTCAGGGTCCTGGTATTGTGCATGCTGGCTTACTGTCACACTGTCGTGGCTTCCTGGGACACTTATTGATGCCACAACAAACTCCCCAGACAGACTGCTGATCCTGGACGACGCTGCAAAACCCTGGATTACGTTTTTAGGCATTTATGAAAGCTTAATGCCATTTTTTAAACTAATTTATTCCCTCGATATTCATGCATAGAAACTACAACTGGGTTGCATGCCATACCTCTTATCCCTCTCCCTGTGTTTCCTGTCTGCCTCTTCACTATGCACTGTACAATAATAATAAAAAATCTAAAAACAAAAACAGCCAACGTTTATTGCAGGTTTCTCAGTGACACTACCTGCGCCACTTCTGACGTGTCACTGTGGAGGTGAGGCATTAACTTCTCCAACAAACTCTAGATGCTATAAACCTTAAATAATGTTCATCATATAACATTGTTTTTTATGTATGAGACCACACGCCGGCTGTGTCTTGACATGCTTCAACTCGTCAGGATACGCCCAATTATATGTCCAATTTTCAGCTCTCCAGAAAAGCAGCATTTTAACTTGTTGGCTCCCTCCCAGCTGCTGTACCCTGAACTACTGTACTTCTTCTGTAAGTATGGAGGGTGTGGTGTGCCAATTGTCAATTCAGTTAAAAAAAAATTTATTTGACATGACCTAAGTAGAAGAAAGTAAGAAAGTAAAGTTGATTTACGCACTTTTCAAAACTGTAGTTGAAGTGTTTTACATAAGGGTGAAAAGACGAGACATGATTTTTTTAAAATTAAGGACACAAATTGTAAAAAACAAAAAACAAAATAGTTTTAATATCAAGAAAAATAAGAATATTATGCTTGTCAATGGTCAAACTGTATATAAAATGCATATAAATGCTAATGTATGAATAAGAAGTAGTTTTATTTCTAAAAATAATTTGACTCAGTTTCAGCCATCCAAACTTAACATCCATTTGGCCCCGCCCACTTGTGTTTGCCTCAACCAATAAGATTTCGCCATCCGGATCCCTTTTGGAAGTCCAGTTCCTGGTTTTCGGATGACACACACACACACACACACCGGGCTGGCCAGAGAGGAGAGAGCGAGGCACAAAATGCTTTTTATTCAGTAACAAGTTCATTGAGGAGCTGACAGACCCTCCAGAGTCTCTGCAGGCAGGCAGGCAGTGCGCGGACTCCAGCCTCCACTGAACTACACTTCACTGGCTTTTATTCCCACCACAAACACTTTGGACGCTCCGGACTTGACTTGTTTGAGTCTACTTTTATCTGAGTGTTCTGGGCTGCACCGGGCTTCTCTCTCACAGGTTGGTCCGTTTCTCACATTTCCTCTGGTTCGGTTTTTCTGCGCTGTGACAGGACTTCAAGTCAAGTGTGTGTGTGTGTGTGTGTGTGTTGTTGTTGTTGCTGTAAATCTGTCTGGTGAAAGTTTGTTTCCCCTCCTCAAGTGTTTACATAACACTTTAAATAACGAGGTCGAGCGTTTTCTGCCTCCAGCTGCAGGACTTCGCTGTAAAAGCTTGTGTGAAATTAACATTTTCTCTCTGGTTTGACCTCAGTTTATCTCTGTTTACACGCCTTTTTATACGCACCTGATATTATCTTTATAGTAGAGATGAATGGCATTAACAGGCATTACTGCAAAAGACATAAAACTGATGGACACGAGTGTTTAATTGATATAAATCCATTTATTTCTAACGATAAATCCAGTTTTGGTTGATTAAAGGTGTTTTTTCAATTAGCATTTTTTGTGTGATTCGTTCTTCAATTCACCCTTAAATCAATAAAAATGTGACTCAAGATGATTCATTGGAGTTTTTTTTTTTTTAAAGTAATTGGGAGTTTTTTCCGTTTAAAGCAAAGCAAAGTTTTACAAGATACAAGAATGATTTCTTCTCATTAACCGTCTTCAGTGCGGAGTTGGAGGCAATTAAAATAAGTGGTGAATGCGTCAAGCTGGGACAGCATATGGTGTGTGTTTGTGTGTGTGTGTTTGAAAGGGACAGAGACAGACTGACGTTTCAATTTGCTCGTCACGCTTTAATTGTGTAATTGAAACCTCTGTTGTTGGTGTGTGTGTGTGTGTGTGTGTGTGAGTGCAGAAACGCTCCTGTAATATTCTGATATGTTTCTTATCTGACTATCCTCATGATATTTCTATAATATTGCCATTTCCACCTACAGTAGTGAGTGTGTGTAAAGCGATCAATAATCAGTTTATAGTGACTTTATTGTACTTTTCTGATTTCTGATCACTTTTGTTGACCAAACAATCTAACAGTAAGCTGGTAGATGTTCAATTTTACTTTTTTTTTTTTACACTTTAACAACTTTTAGTCCACGTTTGGCTGAAAAGCTGGAGTGATGAAGATCGTGTGATTTGGTAGAAAGCTCCAGAACTGCTACTAAACGGGGCTCGTGGTGAAATTGTTTTCTCAACTGCTGTTTTCAAGGTCATGAATGAACTTTATCCTGTATTCCTGCATGCCATAGTGAGGACTTAACAGTGAGTTTATTACTTTCATTATCGATTAATCTCTTAATTATTATTTTTTGATTAATTGTCAGAAGATATTGATGTTTTTTCCAAGACCTCAAAGTATTTTTCAATTTACAGTGATGTAAAACAGAAAAAAATAGAATGTTTGTTTGATATTTTTGCTTGATAAATGACTTAAATAAATGAATCAATTATCAAAATTGATGATGATGACTGACTAATCAATTGACTAACTTACCTTGAGGAGTAAATGTGTGTTTGGCTTCTAAATAGTGAGTTTGACGTGATCTAAATACACTTTATAGCATTTTTTAAAACCTCTTATAAACTTCTCATTCACTGTAATCTTCCTATAATACCTAGTGCTGAAACAATTAGTCAATTGATTGATTACTCAAATGTAGGCAACCATATTGATAATCAAGTCATTTTTTCAAGCAAAAAGGCCAAAAAAAAAAAAGTGCCAATCAAGCCTCTAAAATGTGAATATTTGCTTCAAATATCCAAAAAAGAAGCAATTTGAAGATGTCACTCTGGACTCTGACAAATCACTATTTTCTGTATATTAGCTGATTAATCAATAAAATGCAAATCATTAGCTGCAGCCCTGATATGTCTAAGATACACACATGGAGACTTGGTATGTATCCCTCTTTAAATTGCAGTGTTGTTCTCTGTAAGAGCTGCTAATCTGGCAGGAGAGAGCAGACTTCCACTGCTGATAATTAAAATAAATGCAGACCGGTCCACGGCCAAGACGGCAGCCCAGACTGCTAACGAAATCGTTTACAGGGAAAGTAAGTAAGCCAGGGCCGATTTCACAATCTCATAAAAGTGGTGGAAGAACACAATGAGTCAGGTCAGCTGTGAACAGGAAAAAACACTGGCACTCCTCCAGCAGTTTCACACAGCATCCTTCCTATAACTCCACCGAGCCGGCGTCCTGCTGCCTGCGAGGAGAGCAGCGAACAGTTCGGACGTCACTTTTTGACTCCAGTCCATCCTCATTTCAGACAGAAACAGGAGGCTGCAGGTTTGTGTTGTTAGGAGCAAGTCCTCAGCCAAAAAACCTGAGACACCTCTTCACTTCCTGTGGGCAGTTTTTATGTCTCCTGAGAACTTAAAAATGTCAAATTTACTCAATTGATGGGGACAAAAACCTGATTTAATCATTCAGATTTGGAAGGATGAACTCCAAGCTGCACTTCTCTGTACTCTGACTTTGTTTGTACAAGCCTAAAGTTCTTTAGCAAGATTTCTAAGTTTAGGATATGTGGTTTTGTTAACCTAAAATCTTTAAAATGACACATGCACCATTGTGAAATCATGACATTTGCTCTTAAAAAGACAGCAGTGACCTTTTAAAGCTGCACATCGCCTGCCTCATACTTATTGCCAACTGTTGTTTCTCAACAGTACAGCTAAGAACATGAACTCCTCGTTGCTCTGAAGATCCACCACAAGTAGGGAATTTAGCAGTTCATATACCAAAATCAGTTGAGAAATATGAACATGTTTCTCTACAAAAACCCTTTGTTTCATTGAGGAGAGGAAGCCAAAGGTCTCAAATGTTACATGTTGCCTAAATATAAGCAGCTTTACAAGAACGTTGACTAAATAAAATGGTCTAAAATTGGCAAAATTTTGATTTAAATCAGAAACTGTCTGATTTTGACAGTTTTTGATACTCGGCCCAACACACACATTACAAACCCAGCCCTAATTGACTATTAGGAAAGGTTAATCATGCGGTAGGAGTGGTTTGAGATGTTTCTGTGGATGTTTTGGCTTGTTTTAACATCACCGTGACTATGTGTCACCATTGAAATCCATTGTAAGTTAACTGTGATTGATTTAAAGCTGCGTACAGCTGCTGCTCTCCACAAAGGAACAAACCTAAGTTTTCAAAGCTACAGTTCAAACCTACAGGCAGAGTGTTTGTTTAAAGCAAGAAGAAGAAAGTTGAATTCAGAAACACACACACACACACACACACACACACACCCTCGCTCAATTCAATACACACTTTGCTGCCACAACCTTACTGGGTCTGGTATGACCAGTAGCTTATGGTGGCTAATGTTAGCTAACGTTAGGTAAATATTTCTGCGTTACTGAGTCTTCTCCACTTGTGCTACTGTTACAGTTAGCATTTAGCATTACCTCATAATTGTCACTTAATAGACAGTGGCTGCTGTTCAGCAATAGTTCAATCTTGTGTCCAGAATTTCTTTTGGGCAAATTAGATGCATCTTAATTAGTGGTAGGGCTGGGATACTCTTCTCATTGACTTTATGTTAATTTTTAGGAATTAAGATCTTTAAAAAAGAAGAAGCTGCGGTTGTGTTCTCTTCTGTGCCCAAAAAAAGAATGTGTTTTTTTTATTTATTTATTCATTATTTGTGTCTCCTGGACTCAATGTGCTGGAAAGCTGTTGAGCAGAGACACCATGTGCAGCCTGGCCCTGACGGTAATCAGTCAATGAATAATGAACACACACACACACACACACACAGACCTGCCACTGACAGCTGTTCAGTATCTTTGTGTGTGTGTGTGTGTTAACTCTATCAGTCGAGTGCAGCTGCATGCCTGCCTGTCGCAATTATGTTCTCGCTAAATAAGAGCCAGTGCTGGGAGGAGGTGTGTGTGTGTGTGTGAGAGAAAGCAAGGGGGGGGGGGGATCGGCACATATTATTAGGCGATTAACTTACTCAAAGGATAGCCACATGATATTTCTCTGTGTGTGTGTGTGTGTTAAGTCACACATGCTGTTTGAACTGTGCGTAATAAACCAGCTCGGGGACTTTAACGTGAGCCTCTATAGGAGCCTCACACACACACACACACACACACACACACACACACTAAAAAACACACACTCGCCCATTTTTTACACCACACACGCACACACACTAACCCCGTTGGTACCCACAGGTCTTCTCCCCGCAGCCTTTTCATGGTTAATGTGCTGCTCAATAGGTCAAGAGGGAAAGCAGACATCAAGCGAACACGCGCGCACAAAATCAGTCTCAAACACACCGAGTCATGCGGCCGTCCAGGCACAAGCGTCGTCTCATTGTGTGTTTCCCAGACAGATGTGACTTCAGTGATTTACCGGGTCATAAGAACACGAGTAAAGCCGCTCTTAAGTCAACAACGCCATTTCTGTTGTGGTCTGAGGCAGCCGCGTGTTTGACAGGAAACGCCATTAAATGACCACTTAAGTTATTTGTCATCCTCTCTTTAGTCGTCAGATGTTTTACACAGGCCGCTGGTAATCTATTTTCATTCATGGAGAGTGTGTGTAGTTTAAAAACACTTGAGAGATGTGGAAAACATTTTACACAACAGCAAAGCTAACAAAGCAAATATTTAGCAGTTTATCATTAGCGATATCTTCGCTTTCTATCTCAAAACATTTTCTCAAGTAGAGCCAAAGGTTAAAGAAATGGTTAAGTGCTTTGAAAAATACACTTATTTGCTTAATTTCTGAGAGTTAGACTAACTCTCGGCAAAATGTCGAACTATTCCATCAGCATAATTTGTGCCATGCATCAATATTTAATGAAAATGCATTTAGCTTGGTACCATTCTGTGTGTCACAGTCGGTCAGATGCTCACTGGACAATTCGATGTAACCCCAGCAACCAAATGCTGATCAGCAGGAAAGTCCCCGCTACCAAACAACAGAAATATTAGGCAAACATAACACTCCAGTAACTCTGCTATCAAAATGTGATACCTACATCTCCTGCATCACAGTTGTTGCTATAACGACAGATTTCAGAGTAGAAACATGCACATCTGCTCACAGGTGCAAACAACAAAGAAGAGAAACAACAGGCTCATGAATTGATTCACACCTGTGTCTGATGTTTCCAGCTGGAGCTGCTCTCAAAACCAGCAGCACTTAAAACACTAAAGCTCAACAGCAGCACAAATATAGAGCAACTCCAGCTTCAAATGTCACATAGAGACGCTAATACATTCATACACACGGTGAGCAGGTTCAGTTTTGTACAGCAGAATGTGAGCTGCCTAGAAAACGTTCAAAGGTGTATACATACTACAGACGGAGCAGAGCATCCCAAATGTGATCTGTATATAACCTTTGATTTGGGCCTCACTGATGCATGTTTTGGAAAATAATCATTCTGCTTTACGTGTCCAGTGTCCAAGCATGTAAAGAATAGTTCGAGAACACTTCAACATTTTAGAAAGCATGCTTATTCCCTTTCTAGCTGAGAGCTAGATGAGAAGATCAATACCACCGTCATATCTGCTTGTTAAATTTAAAGCTAGATCCAGCTGATTAGCTTAGCTTAGCTTAGCACAAAGACTGGAAGCAGAGGGAAACAGCTAATCTTGTAC
The DNA here is from genome assembly GCA_005408345.1 of Macquaria australasica. NCBI lineage: Eukaryota > Metazoa > Chordata > Actinopteri > Centrarchiformes > Percichthyidae > Macquaria > Macquaria australasica. The sequence continues at coordinate 804,167 of SEMN01000078.1, forward strand.
TGATTTAAACAAACGAGATATAACCCGTTAATTAGTGGGCTTCAGAGGTGCTGTTCACCCTTGCTTCCAGTCTTTATGCTAAGCTAAGCTAATCAGCTACTTACTCTAGCTTCATGTTTAGCACATAAACATGAGAGGTCTCAATCTTCTCGTCTAACTCTCGGCAAGAAAGCGAACATGTTTCCAGAAATGTTAGTTCACCTTCCAAACACTGACTATACAGAACAATAAAGAACCGCGTACGCTGAAGTTATTAAAACATGATGCTGCTCTGCATGTCTCTGCATGTCCGCATTCGATCGAGTTATCTCTTACGATGAAGTCTTTAATGACATCTAGCCTACACGATGTCACCAGCCTCTGTTATAGCTAACAAGCTTATCTCGTCCTCCTCATGTCCCAGTTTGATGACATTACATAACATCTCCCTTTTCTTCCTGCAGGCTCTGGGTTTTCCTGGTGATGACCTCACTGCTGTTCCCTGGCAACGCCCACGCTGCGATGAAGGACCTCTCCTCCTCCTCCTCTCCTCTCAGCTCCCTGCTCCACTACCCGTCCTCCAAAACCTCCGTCGTGCCGTTCTCCCCGTCTGCTGGCGCCGCCTCCTCGCCCGGGTCATCGCTGTCGTCGGCTCCGCTCTCCAAACCTCAGAACTTCTGCCTCCAGACGGGGCCGCATCTCATCGCCAGCATGCAGCTGCAGAAGCTCAACTCGCACTACCAGAACCTCGCTGGTGCTTCGGCTGGACACCCAGCGCCCGGCGGTGCTCAAAGGGGCTTCAGTGCCTCGCCTCTGGGCACGGGAAACCAGCTTCTGGGGCCGTCTGGAGGCCTTAGTGGAGGTGGAATGGGTGTCGGCATCAGCATGGGGAACCAAAGCTCCAGTGCAGGTGGAATTATCGATTTTGACCCCGTGGACGAGGAGGTTCTCATGTCACTGGTGGTGGAGCTTGGTTTGGACCGAGCCAACGAGCTGCCCGAGCTCTGGCTGGGTCAGAACGAGTTCGACTTTATGTCAGACGTCCCTGCCGGATGTTGACCTACAAAAACCAAAACTATTGAGATGCAGCGGAATTGATTGACAAAGAGTGAGAAGACTTTCTCTCTGTTTTGTTTTCTCTTTCCTCCCTTTCTTGGTTGATAAAATGAGGAAACAGAAGAGACACTGAGTGATAAAGAGAGAGAGAGATTAGAGGCAAACTCCTGTTTCTATTTACTTTCATATTCTCTATGTGCAGACTGACGGATAAAAGCTTGCTTTTGACTTTTTTGTTTTTCTAATGGAGTTGTGCTCTTGCAGAAAGAGAGCAAATGTTTTGTTCCATTCAATCAGTGCATTTTTCTGTAACCAACCTGATGGGATTAAGAAGTTTTTTATTTTGCCTCATACCACTCTGATATTAAATTTTCCTTTCATTTAAAGAAAAAAACAAAAAATCACCCGAAGCATAAGCAGAGTATGAACAGAAACAAGGAGTCGTAGAAAGAGACTTTGCCGCTCCTCTCCTCTTTCTGGCATCACTCCATGATGCAGGCTTAATGAAAGCAAGGTGATTGACACAAGTCGGGTTGGAGACGTTTCTAGCCTTTTGGAAACAAAACAGTAAAGATGACTCACCTGTTGGACTTTCTGTTCTCTCTCGATCATGTTAACGCTTAAGGAAAATGAAAATGGGAAACATGACTTTATGGGGAGATTTGGGAAGGATGACAAACACTACGTTTCCTGTTTTCCTAATGGACAATATTAGACTCTGGTCTCACGGGAAAGAGACTCCTGTCTCTCGGCTTTACAAAGAAACTGATTGTTGAGAGGTTATCTCAATGTTCTTCTTTTTCTGTCTTTCTTTTTGTTTGAATTAAGTTCAACCAGTCGTATTCATACAACATGTTATTTAAGACAGTGGCTGATATCCATCAGGACTTCTGGACAAGGAGCGCTTCTGTAGCGCGTCTATAATCAGTTCTACTTTTCTGAGCATAATGAATTAGATCAAGGGATGTGGAATCTTTCGGAGCATGGCACCTGAATGGAGTAAATTGTTTCTTGCTCTGGAGCACAGCCTCATTAAAACGACTGAGGCCTTTTGGTCATGTGAGTCGCCACTACATGTACATGTTTTGTTTTCTGGCCTACAGTGTAAGAAACGCTGACTCAGGTGGTCGAATCAAACTGGTGTCAGTGATCCTGGATAGCACTTCCTCCTACATTGAGGATACATGGTCTTGTCAACATTTGTGGACACAACCCGAATGGCGAGAACAGATAAATGCACGTGCCCTCTGCTTTTTGTTTTTCCTGTTTTACCACTTTGATGTTTGTGTCAAAACAGTTTGTTCAGACCTTATTATCACCACACTTCCTTGTTCCTGATAAGGAAGCGTTGTCTGTTTTGTCATCATTGGGCCTGGAGGCTACTGTTTGCACACCTTGCAGGGCAGCCTTTGACCTAAACACACACTGTGGTTTGGTTTCACCACCAGTGCAGGCTTTAGGATGGTTGGAATCGGACCAAAGTGAACTAAAACTTTCAGACGTGATCTGTTCATAGAAGCTACTACTGTTTGCGGTTAACATGTTACCATCATTAACTACCAGCTCCTGTTCATTCTTACTGCTTTACTGTCTTTTGAAGGCAGAGACAACGTGGAGAACATCTTGATAAGCTCGCGATGCGCCCTCTGGCAGCCAAGTTGGAGGTCCTAATGCTCTTGGGCTTCAGTTGAGCAGTTATTTGTTCAACTTGTCCTACTGAGCAGAATCAAAAATACATTTCTGTTTTGGTTCGGCCACTTGCTGGCTAGCTAACAATCACTCTCTGATCTCAATGACAGCTGAGCAAACTCCCATCTAATGCTGAAGATCATGTGATACAGTTGAGGCTAAACATAAGTGGACCTTGAGGTGGGAATGTTTTGTGAAAGGTGAAATAAAAGTTACATTTCACATGTGAAATAATTAAACATTAGGATTTCGGAGTCAACTCTCCATCCACCAGGTGTTGTGGTGGAAGCACCTATAGGAGCTGTACTGGGCTCTGTCCTGCTGTAGATGGATGCAGGTAGCATGGGGGCTCTGACCTATATCTGTTGTGGTAAGAGGAGACGGGGGCTTGAACCATGCGGTGGGAACAAAGGCCTTTCACCTCAGCCTGGTGTGTCTGTCATCTGGGCATTTTGGGTCTCCTCTTAGACCACACGCGCACACACACACACACACAATAACACACCTGTGTGTGTATATATATACGTGACGTACGTGCAGACAAAGACATGCGACAACTCATCTGTATGTGCATTCATGTCCATAGAAACACACCGGCTGAAACCAAACTGTGTGCAGGCATACAAAGGCACTGAAATAAACCACCATACACACACACACACACACACACACACACACACACACACACACACACACACACACACACACACACACACACACACACAGGAGCATGGGGATGGTATTTCAGCAGGGAAATGGGAGTCGCAGCCATGAAACAGGCACTTGTTCAGTTACACACAGACTCCACAGGCTATTGGGGTTGTTACTGTGTGTGTGTGTGTGTGTGTGTGTGTGTGAGAAAAGAGATAGTGCTGTTAGTTAAAAAGAGAATGGGAGACTGTATACAAGTCTGAAAATGCAGTTGTGCGTGTGAGGGGAAACTATGAGCAGCAGGTAATCCGTCCACATGAAGACCACTGGCAGAGGAAAAACATGCTGGGCCTCGTTAATTTATTTAGATATAGACAGGTCAGCTTACACACACACACACACACACACACACACACACACACACACACACACACACACACACACACACACACACACACACACACACACACACACACACACACACACAACTTCAGTTCCTCAACAGCACACACAGTCCTATGTTCCTACACACACGCGTGGCCTAATACCAGTTTCTGATGTTGATTAGGGTCTCGGTTACAGTCAAAGAGCACCAATTTTCTTTTCTTTCTTTAATGAAATGCGAGAAGCAGTGATTAATGAAATCCCGGTGAAGGAGTAATTTGACAGAATCCCTTTTTAAAAAGGGATTTGCCGGATTATTTCCCCCCGTAACGACCGCTTTATTGACGGTGTGTGGAGCGAAATAAATAAATAAAAGATGCTTCTCATCGCTTCCAAATCCATCAGACAGACACGCTGATTCCTCTCTTCCTCTGTCTCGTCGCCTAAGTGGGTCAAAATAACATTCTTCAGATCGAAGACAGTCTCGTGTTTGTTTCCCTCTGCTCAACATTGTTTTAAAGTCCTTTTGTGTGTGTGTGTGTGTGTGTGTGTGTGTGTTGTTTTGTGGTCCGGCCTTTATCCCAGCTGAGGGACCCCCCCCCCCCTCCCAAGAGAAGTTGCCTGCTCGAGATGTTTGAATTGTCTGAGGGCTTTCATTTCCTCTTCTCCTTGAAGCTCCGATATTGCAGATTAACCCCGGCAGAGACCTTTTTGAACTAAAATATACCTCACAGTGATTTGGTTTCTAATGATCCATGCAATATATTCCTCATTTTGACTTCAATTAGCTTGGAATACCACACTGTTTATTTTAAAAGTTCAGATCATCACAGTTGGTTTTGCATGTTTCATGGACTTAAAACAGATAATTTCCGAAAGTATACGTTAAGTTCTAAGACTGATTTCCTTTCTCCAGTGCATCCATAGGCTTCAATTTGTTCCAGTACTCCATCAAAGTTATATTTTTATGCTTAATCAAAGTCATATATTCATCAAGTAGTAATGCAGTTGCGAGCTGGGAGTGTTCAACTGATTGATCGACAGAAAATTCATCAACAATAAGTTTGATAAAGGATATTTTATTTTATTATTTTATTGCAATTCTCAAATGTGAGAATTTCCTGCTTTAATTTGTCTTATATGATAGCAAATTGATATAAATGGAGTGGACAAAATAACAGAAACACCTGTCAGTATAACAATACAATTCAACAGCACCACAAACTGCAGCGTCAGTTGAATCAACATCTCTCTAAAACAGTTTCAACAAAAAACTGAACAATATAACTTTCATGAAGGTTGTATTTACTGCAGTACTGTTGTGTTAGACTGCATTAGTTTTAGCTAGGTGTACCTAATAAACTGGCAAATGAGTGTACCAGTATGCTACCCTGGCTCTGTTTAAAAGTAACAGCCGCCTGGCAGCACTTCTAAAATGCACTAATTAACACACTATAACCTGCTTGTTTCATCCATGCAGAAACAGAGGTGTAAAAACAACAATTAGATTTCTCAGCGCTAAGCAGTTGCCAGGCAACCAGCGGCGACTCCAGGAAGCTGCTGCTCCTGTTTTTACAATTACAGGAGTAAAAAAACAAAAACCGTCTTTATTGACTCTTGTGTGCTTTTGGGTGTTGCGATGGGTCTTCCTCCTGAGCTCTGTGTCCGTGTAAACCTTCGTGGTCCCTACATCTAATGAAGTGGATTTACAGTTTCCATGTGACAGCAGTGATGTGTTGCCTCTGGGCCTCGGGGTCATGAAAAATGTTCCGACACATCAAGGCCTGTGAAAACCTTCCACATAAGCAGTGATATATCTGTGAAGAGGTCGCTGTTACAGGGTTTCCTCTCCACAGTAATGAAAATGTTCAGCCACTGCTCTGCTGCCAGGTCTGCTTGTGAAACTTAAGTAGACTCTGCACTGATTTATGCCTTTTGTTTTCATCATATTTACTTTTAAACCTGTGGATTAAACTCTTATTTTGTTGTTGGTTTTACGTGCAGTTTCTTTCCTTTTTTTTTTTTTTTTCTAATGATAAAATGAATATTATTCAAAGATGATTTTTAAAGCACTTTTGCTCACCGGCTCTCACTTGTACATCTATATGAATATGTAAATGACTGAGATCATATAAAAAAAAAAAAAGCTTGTATTTTTGTTACGGCTCTGAGTTTGGGGGGAAATAAAGAGAGTGAAAATTGAGCTGGAGTGAATGTTTGTCATTAAAACAGCAGACAGATTACATGCAGTATATAAAGTAGCATTTAGTGATTTAGTGTACACTTGTTCTTTTAAAATTAATGTTAAATTTACATTTTTCTGGTTTTCCTTTAACACATTTGATAAGTTTAACTACATCAACAGATACATGTATAGAATAGAAAACAATATAGTTACCAGCAAATGTCTAGTTTACAGAATAATATATGTTTAAACAAAGATAATGAATTAGCTAACATAAAAGTTCAAAACTGTAATATAATATAGCATAATAACATGACCTGTGTTACCTGTAGAGTCACATGAAGGCATGACAGTGACTACAGTGTTACAGTGCTATTGGACTTAAAGTTCAATTCTGCCTTTTTTAAAAAGCATTTGCAAATTATGCTGATAAAGACTGTTGATGTGTCCAAATACTGTCAAATGTTTTGTACAAGGCTGCCATCTGCTGGCACGTGATGGTAAGTACACAGGTTGACTAACTTTTAATTACTTTCAACCCCCAAGAAGAAGGATGCAAGAGGTATATTACACATCCTTTCTTTGCATTTTCTGCACGTCAAAATTAATTTAGCCTGTATTGATTCCCAGAGGAGAAATTTGGCTGTTGCAGCAGCAGCACAAGGACAGAAATAAGTAGAGATAAATAGAGAAAGTAAAAATAAATAGTATGAGGTAAAATTAAATAAGAACAGTAGTAAATGTAGAAACTAAACAAGAGCAATTAAAAGATATAAAGAGCAATTTATGAGGTTAAGTGACAGTGTAGTCTAGTATATTATGGCTCTGTTATTCCCTTTACAATTTATTTAAAGTTTCATGGGGATCTGTAATGTGGTAATAATTATAGGGAAAATGGAAACAAAATTCTGAGACTGTTATTGGAGTTATTTGTGTTGAGTTTGAAAGCAAGTAAATAGTAATTAATTATTCATTTGGAAACTACTTTTTACATACTATATGTAAAATCTTAGCATTTTGGTGGAACTAATTACTGTAATGTACTGGAAGTGTACCATTGTCTATTTCTACCCAGAATTAGTGCCAAATTACATAGTTCTTTCTAGGAAATTCCCTAGGAAATTATTAGAAATTCAATCCAATAATTCACCTGTAAAATTATGTGTCACCCCAAATTACACTTTAATTTTTTGCTTCTTTTTAAGATTTTTAGGCAATGATCAATAGGCTACAGCTATACAGGTAGAGGCTGCATGTGGAATAGATTGAGGATTATTCCATACAGACAAAAACACACTATATGATGTGACAGTGGGTGTTAACTACATTAAAAGTGTGTTCACCTCATTTACCAAACTTCCCTCAGTCTTTCTGTCCCACAAAGCTTCTTCTCTGGAAGCGTCAGCTGCCATCTAGTGGTGAGCGTGGCAGATACAGTAGATAACTCTTAACTAACTCATCCCAATGGCCCGTAGAGGAAGTGTTCCTCTGTGCAGTTCATGCAGAAACAAACAGATTAACTGCTTCCTGATACATAAACGTACACAGACATTGAGGAGCTCACAGAAAAAGCTGCAAAAACAATCCCAGAGACTAGTTCAAAGTGGAAGAAGTGTTCAGAGCCTTTACTGAAGTAAAAGTGCTAATACCACACTGTGAAAATACTCCACTACAAGTAAAAGTCCTGCATTCAAAACCTTACTTACGTAAAAGTATTATCAACAACATTTACTTAAAGTATCAAAAGTAAAAGTACTCATTCTGCAGTAAAATTGTCCCTGTCAGTGTTTTACTATTATATATATGATGTTTCAGGATTAATATTACTGCTGCATTAATGTGTGTATGTTGCATTTTATTGCTGTAGATGTTTAAGGTTGAGCTCATATACTGTTGGGTAGTTTTTAATCTACAGCGATGCATCGTATTCTATAAGATCATCGTGTGTTTGTAGCGTCATGGTTATATGAAGTTTAGATGGATAAATATTCTACAAAGGGAAGATAATTAATATGGCTATAGCAACAGTTTGCACACAATAAAAAAACAAAAAACAGAAAGGCATGCTTATAATTAAGGCCAATAAATCATGACCTGTTTTGGGTGTACAAAGTCAGAAAAGCACTTTTAAAAAGGGTGAATCTGGCTGAAAGAGATTTCGTTACCACCATCAGCTGGACTTTATTATGCTCTACATCTGTATTAAACAACATTGCTGCCTTCAGACAGGCAGTTTAAACAAATGTCACCTCCTTATTCCTTCAACTTTTGTAATATGACTCCAGAAAATCTGTCTTTAATCTTGTGAAACTTCCTGGATTGAGTGGTCAGTACGACAGTGTTTTTAAGGAAGTGGGTCAGGAAATAAAGAGCTGAGAAAACGTAGACGGGTCCCCAACTTGCTGCAGGCTGCAGGCCATGTTGCTGAGCTCCTCCAGATATTTGCAAAATGTAAGAATGATCTGAATAAAATGTAGGTTAGTGGGTTGATTCTGCTGGAAACAGGCGTGTGCACGCTCTTAATATTTATGATTCAAGAGAAGAAAATAAGAAAATAAAGTGGGTCGCCAGAGATAAATGTGTGAATATACACACAGGAGCATTTTTATCAGGTATGAATAGAGTCCAGGTTTGTGCCGGACTTTGGGATTAGCTCCTGCAGCCCGGGGGAAGCAGAGATGCCTTCAGAGAGAGAGAGAGAGGCGGCATATGTGCATCAGTTGGTATCACTTGGCAGAGGAAGACACGGACCCAGGAGGAGTTTTATCTCCGTAAGTGTAAACAGGACTGCCTGAGTCTGGTATTTCCTGACCAGGACAGTCTGAAACACAGAGACAGAGAGGGAAGTGGATGCACTAGCAGCAGGGCTAAAAGAAGAGTATATGTGGTATTTAAAATCTTTAGTTTTATCACTATTGTGCAAAGATATGGCCCTATTTTTATAATACACATGCATCAAATGACTGGAAATTTTACATTAAATTAAAAAAGGCATTTCCACACATTTAGGTCAAAACATCAACTTGCATAAATTATGTACTTTTATTGGAGAGCTTTATTTACCTAAATTGTCTCTTTATTTCTTTTATCTTAGCCCATATAACTAGAATTTGTTTTAACTGTTTATTTCTAATGTTTTCATTGTCTATAAGTTCTCCATTTGCTTTTATGATTGTTGATTTTAATTAGTTTGCTATACATGTGAAGCACTTTGTAACCTGCGTTGTGAAAACTGCTCTATTGTTATTATATTAACGAGCTTTCACATGCTCCTGGATGAGTCATTTTAGCAGATAAAATATATGTATTTTTTTTTTTACTCACGAATAAATATGTTTTGGCTGAAACAGTTTCCAACAAAGTATAGCTCCTTATAGAAGTCTAACAGAAATATATTGTAAAATTAAATTATTTTGAGTGCAATTTGTTTATTGCAATTTATCTCCTCACTTCCTTTGTGATTATTTGTGTCTTAATACACTTTCATAGTTATATGTTGTATACAGTACCTCTATTTCTGTTTTTATGTAATATATTTATATTTTAGCTCACAATGCATTATAATATTCTAGGTTATATCGTATCTATTTATTTATGGTGACACTGAAGATACAGTCTGGCTTCATGTGGCAGATTTTTCTTTTCTAATGTCACAAGTTATGATGAGATAAAACTTTACTGATACCCATGAAGGAAATTAACATGTATTAACAAGTATACATTTAATATATACAAATACCAAACAAATCAAGTTAGAAACATATAGGCTTATACAGTATAATACCCTGGACCAGTGTGCATAATAAAAAATAATAGTGGAGTGTGAAATAAATATATATATATATATATAGTTTTATTTGAGCATAACTTTAATCAAAATCTAACGTTAATATGTAAAAATACGTTATATAATGATAAAACATAACAAGAAAGTATCTACACAGGATTTTACTCAAATGTTAACAGTATACAGACAACAACGATTGACTGATTGATCTTCCTGCCTGCTGTCAGACTCTATAATCAGTACAACTCGCTACTATACTTCATCTGCTGCTGTGAAATATTTTCATGTACATGTATATTATATATGTGCAATATTTTTTATCTTATCTATTTGTTCATACTTACAACTGCACTCCGTCACTATTATTTATTTCTGTCTATACTGTGTACAGGACTATTTTTCTATTTATTTATTTTTATTGTATTTCTATATATGACACTTTTGCTGGCTGCTGTAACGCTAAAAATGTCCCCGCTGTGGGACAATAAAGGCTTATCTTATCTTATCTTATTTGGCGGTGGGAAAATTGCGACGTTCGTCGCTTTCGTCCCTCCCGCTCTGCCGTAGGCGGCCTTATCATTCACCACCGGAAGCCGGGCGGCCCTTTCCCCCGCAGACTCCATCATGGTGAGCAGGCTTCCCTCACGATTCCTCTCAGAAACGATCGCTAAACATCGCCTTCTGCCGTTGCGCTGTCACGCACGCGTGCGTCCTAGTGTGAAATCCCGCACCTTATGAAATGGTCGATGTCTGAATTGTAACTGAAACCGGCGATTCTTGCCGTTTATTGGTGATTTTTTTAAAAATGACGGAACCGCGGGGGCTCGTTAGCTTCACCGTGGCTATCGCCGTTAGCTCGCTGAATAAACGGGGGGGGGGGGGGACCGCTCTTCGTCGACGGCGATGTGGCTTTTTCTGTACGTATTTATGACCGCGGCTGCGTGTGAAAGTGAAATAGTGAGGCTGTGAACGTGTCCGACAGCGTCAGCCCGGCCGGGCCGCAGCCGGTTGTTGTCGTACCACGCCAACCCGACCGACCGGGCATTGGCGCCCCTTAGCGGGGTTCACAGCGTCGCTCACTCCGCTCACACACACGCGGGTGGTTCTCGGCTGTCTGCCCCCGTTAGTTGACCGGCTTTGGTGCCTTCTCTTTCAGGCAAGAGGACCGAAGAAGCACCTGAAGCGCGTCGCGGCGCCGAAGCACTGGATGCTGGACAAGCTCACCGGAGTGTTTGTAAGTAAGACTTTCTCCTAACTTTTATTTCAACTGATGTGTCTAACTGTTGTCGTTCAGACTTAAAAGACGCTCTAAAAGATGGGTAACCTGTGCAGCAAAGGCAGGTGTGGCTCACCTGCGGTTCGTGACATTGCATGTGGGTTTTGCGTGCACCTGAACGCACCAGGCCAGGTGTGTGTGTGTGTGTGTGTGTGTGTGTGTGTGTGTGTGTGTGTGTGTGTGTGTTCATCACGACCAGGTTTAAGAGCAAACACATTTATATGCTGCTCAATAAAGATTGTTTTTTAACCATTTTGCTTCAAAATGTGTCACTGCTGGCCATCATTATTAGGAATATAGTTGGTTAAATGTCTTTTTTATTGTGCAGCAGACTGATAGAAATGCCTCCAAACAGTAAAGTGTTTAAACTCAGTAATTAATATTATTATTATTAGGGATTTATCCTTCAGAAAATCACATCCATCCTTTTGTGACTTGGGTTTTTCTTCATGACACAAGTAACATTTCTGGTTCATGTGACGCATTTCAGCATGTTGATCAGAAAAATCAGATCTTTTCTGGTCAAAAAGTTCACGTTAATGCATTTCTAGATCTGCTACGTGATGGTGTGGCGACGCAAACACAGTGAAAACTACAAAATTTCAGATTGATGTGTATTTGACTATAAGCTAGTATTCAGCTTTTGTTTTTTGTTTAAACCTCATCTTCATCGCCAGCTGAATGACTGTCATTCAGCATTGCAGAATAATCTTTGAAATTGAGGAACATTTTAAAATTTATGCTCAAACTTCTGGTTATTTGAACTTACGGCGAAGTTGTTTGGAGTTGAGGTTTTTACGTTTATGAATATGGGTCATTGTTACAGCACGCACATGCTTTTAAGGGATAAATGTTAAGAGTAATGCTAGATATGTTGAGACAAAACAATGGATAAAAGCTTCAAGTGGTAGCTGAGCATTATGGTCTGTAATTTGACCAAGTTTCTTAAGCTCTCATCACTAATGTAGTGGACCATGCACAGCCATCCCTCCAAGAAAATAATCATACGCCTTATTATCCTCTCAGGCTCCCCGTCCTTCCACCGGTCCCCACAAGCTGAGGGAGTGCCTGCCCCTCATCATCTTCCTGAGGAACCGCCTCAAGTACGCCCTGACTGGGGATGAGGTGAAGAAGATCTGCATGCAGAGGTTCATCAAGATCGATGGCAAGGTCCGCACCGACATTACCTATCCTGCTGGATTCATGGGTGAGTCGACTTACTGGACTACTTCATAGCTTTCAGTGCAGCTCAAATGTGCTGTTTAGGTAGAGAGTATTCACAAATTCTGCATAGTGTCTCTTTGGTTTGTGTTTTGCTACTTGTATATGAGTTTACAGGTAACAGATGTGTAAGTTGTGGTGTTGATGTTGTTGGACATGAAGGGTTGAACTTGTTCAACAGTGCTCCTGTCAGTCACTAGGAGGCAGAAGGGGCAATGATGAATATTTGGTTTTGATCAGCAATGAGCTGAAACTACACAACCAATTCCTCTAAGAAGTTCTGAGCTCCGACAACAAAATTTAGGTATTTCTGACTCATTGTCAGAGTTGCTTTAATCTCCAAAAGTGTGACGTTGAAATGTTTCTAATTTGGTAGACTAAATTTGAGGAAAGTGGCTCCTCATTTGTCAGTTTTTGAACATGAGAGGAACATCAGCTGTCACTTTAAGTGAGTCTGTTCAAGACCAGGTTCAGTCTTCTTCATTAGACGTGCACCCTGTCATTTGGGCAGATGTGTCAAGGTGAGATATTGAGACCAAGTCAATTTGATTTTAATGGTTTTGATGGGATGTAGCCATTTGGAAGAGGACTAGTGATTATTGGACACATTTTGCCCACACCACAGAGCAGATGGGGCAACATGAGTGTGTCCCACCTGGCTAGATTAGAAATTGGGAGAATTTGGGGAGGAAAACAAACAAACATCTCCTTCACAGTCAAGCCATCTCAGCCATCAGTGCTGTCACTTACAAATTTGAAAGAATTTGAGGGACAAGCGTCTTGTTAGGTTTTGTATATTTTCTGCTTCACCATCCATGTTGGTGTAAAAATGTTTGAATCCAAATTGAATCTACAGTGTGAAGAATCTCGCAGCACTTCGTCAGCTTAATCTCACCTTTTTGTAGCCATGTTTTTTCAATTAATTCACAATTTCTCAATGATGGCAACAAGCATATCAAGTATTGTTGAGCAGGCTGTAGAGCCTCCAGCAGAGGAGTTTTTGTTTTTGTTCGCGCTCACAGTCACGCCTCGTTCGAACCCGTCACCCTGTCAGTTTATCTTTCCACCTTGACGCTGGCCAACAGCCTCATATGGAGATGTGGCGTTTTAATTTCCAAATCCAAGGGAAGCCTTCGCAGCATGATGACCGTTGCCTATTTATATACATAGACACTAAACACACGGTCACTCAGAGCCAGGAGCAGAGGAGTCATTTTATTACAACAATTTGTTGCAGTAAAAGTGTTGCCCGTTTAAATGCTTCTTGGAATTAATGACAAAACTGTTCATGTTGGTTTATTCAGATATTTCCTCTAAAATAAGTGACTATTTTAGGCAACAAATTAATCAAACAGGCATTTTGGAATAAAGTATTTCCACTGTATTTCATCAGCTTATGCAGAAGTTGTCATACTTGGGAGTGTTGTCTTATTTTTTATTTTTTTGTACACAGAACTTGGGCTTTCAGTGGTTCATGGCACTTGTGGAATGAAACCTAAACCACAAAGGACACTGATTTTACTGAGTTTGTCCACATTTGGTATCTAATCTAAGCGTCTTGAAAGATGCTGGTAGGGGACCTGATCTGTTGACTCAACATGCCTGCTACCCAAACATGTGGAGACTCTCCTGTAGTCAGAAAGTCACAAGTTTGTCAGCATGTCGTCCATCTTCATGTTCATCTTCAAATGTGACCTGATGCTCTTGGCTTCTCTGGTCTGTGGTCTTAGTTTTATTCCAAGATGGTAAATTGGTAGCTTGAGAAGGAAATCCATTATTAATAATGATTTGGAGTGGACTCAAAGTTGTAAAATAAGGTAGGAAGTAGTGTTGGTAAATTTTGCATATTGTTGAGGCGGTGTAGGTCGAAGTGAATGAGTTGTTTGACATTTGACTGACCTCTGTACAATCCAGAATGTCTTACACTCCAGTATAAGTATAAAAACATGATTTGGATGCTAAGACTGATAATTGTTTGTTTACCCAGATGTGATCAGCATCGAGAAGACCGGTGAGCACTTCCGTCTGATCTACGATGTGAAGGGACGTTTCACCGTCCACCGCATCACCGCCGAGGAGGCCAAGGTAAGAAACGGAAACATTAATATTTAACACTACTTTTAGCCTCAAGTCCTGCATCCTTTCGCCTAATTTTTAAGAATTGACTACTGCTTGAGGCCGTTTGATGATAGATAATGTTGAGGGAAAAGGATAAGTGTCATAAAGATTAAAGCCAACCTTGTCAGTAATGGAGGGTTCTTGCTACATGACTCGGAGCCTAATGTTGTTATACTGGCTGAGATTTGAGATTAAGACCGATTCTTGGCTGATTTAACGGGCGTAATCTGTATGCGAGATGGACTTTTAAGGATTTGGTTTTTCCTCTTGCCAAATGTAAAGATCAGCTGTGGGGGTTTAATCTCCAAAACCTCAGTCAAATCTGGTTAAAACCCTCGACTGAGATGAATTACAACAGCAGACTGGAGAGGCAGTCTGTTGACATCCAGATGAAACTGCTAGTTTCAGTGTAGCAGATTTACACAGTATTGTGTAGTGAGATCTTATGTCTGACTATAAGTGTCTGTTTTTTCTTTAACTGTCCCTTGTGCTTTTCCTAACCCATCTCCTCTTCCTCTGCAGTACAAGCTGTGCAAGGTGAAGAAGATCATTATTGGCACCAAGGGAATCCCCCACCTGGTGACCCACGACGCCCGCACCATCCGCTACCCAGACCCCCTCATCAAGGTCAACGACACAATCCGCATCGACCTGGACACTGGCAAGATTACAGATTTCATCAAGTTTGATACTGGTAGGTTCCTACTGCTGCTGGTTCCTTCTAGATAAAGAACCAGCCTTTTATGATTCTTTTTAAAGAAGTAAAATCCTCTAACATGTTTGTTTTCCACCTCCTGCTCCCTCCAGCTAACCTGTGCATGGTGACTGGCGGTGCTAACTTGGGGCGTATTGGTGTGATCACCAACAGGGAGCGTCACCCTGGCTCTTTCGACGTGGTGCACGTCAAGGATAGCACAGGCAACAGCTTCGCTACCAGGCTCTCCAACATCTTTGTCATTGGCAAGGTGAGGTCGCATAGAAATATTCGGACTGTCGCTGTCCTGTTTCATGGTCTGTCCACACCAGTCCCTGAAGAGTGCACATGCATTTAGACATGCTTACAGAAGATGATCAGTATTTAAGTCCCATCATGCCCACAAAGGAAAATTCACAGTAAAGCAGAATTCAGATGACTTTGGAGCAATGATGACAATTTTGGTTTTGATCAGCAATGAAAATACACTACCAATTCCTCTAAGAAGTTCTGAGCTCCTTGACTACAAAATCTGAAATTTTCACGTCTTCAGAAATTCATCGTTTAAACCTTTTTTTGTTTTCAAGCACATGTCAACTTTTCCTACAAACCTCTGAGGTGCAAGTTAATGGAACAAAAGATGGAAACAAGCTTCAAGCTAACTTTGGTTTAGTACAGCAAATGGCAACATTTATGCTTAAAGCCCCTTTAGAAATTTAATAAAACTAAAAGCTGACTGCTTCAACCCATGAAGCCTAATTTCATAATAAATACTAGCTAACCAATGCCGTGAGAAAGTTCTGTTTACTCTAGAAATAATGACAAAATAAGTAGACTACAAAATGCCAACATACATAGTAAAATATGCCATGAAAAACAAGGGTGGAAGTGCTGCCTGGGTCTGACAGATGTAACACAAAGCAGGTGCTCCTGGAAGGCAACCAATGTCCACAAGACAGGGAATGAATTGCCAAAAACAAATATATAAAGGCGCACACACAATGCTTCATCAGGTACTGAAGTTAAAATGCCTCTTATTGTAATGGCTACATGATTAAACACAAGACTTGTTTTTCGTCTGGTGTTGATGGACGCTGTTGTCTCATAATGCAATGCTTCATGCAAACTGCTTTTGGCTGGGGAGCAAACAAATAACACAAAAGCAAGTCTGTCCTGCGCTCTGTATTCCACCAAGATTCGTCCATATGGAGTCAAGTACATGTTAATACTCCATATGAATATGGGACAGTGTCAGTGTATCTACACAAAAATCCCCCTCATACAAATCTGTCGGGTTTAGTTTTTTTCTACAAAAGCAAAAGCTCATAACTCTCAGAGAAAGAAGAGGTGGATATTCTGCGACATGCTGTGTAAAAAGCTTTATGAATCGTTCTCTGTCCCGTCAAATCAAACACTTCATGATTTCGGGGACCTGGCCTGTGGAGTGTGTCGGTAGTAAAACGTTGCTCACTTCTCTCTGCTGCCTGACGTTTATTTGGCCGCTGATGTGACCGCAGCTGTCAGCGGCGCAGTCGTCTTTCTGCTGCGTGACATTTATTCGACGACCTCTGCCCAGCGCTTTTCTTCACCTTGATGGCGGCTCTGTGCTCAAGTGTTGGCCGTCAGATAAATGTTAGCACGATCAAGTGTTGAGCTTCTCTCGTTTTTTTTTTTTAATACTGTTTAACTGGCTGCATGTTGAAATGTCTTTTCTGTCGGCCACAAGAGAACTTAACTAAGCTTGTCGTGGTATTATTTATTTCTCTCCACTCTTGAAATTCTTGCAGCACATTTTTAATGGCTGTGAATGAAGTTGTAATGTAAACTAACTTCATATTGGGACATCTTATTTGGTTCTTTATCAGTTTCTGTGGAAAACGGTAAACTGAACACTTGAAGGATCGTCTCTTCTAAATGAATGTTTACCAGATTTCAGCTTAATTTATAGACAAGTTTAGGGCTGAAACTAATGATTTTCAATGATGAATCTGTTGATTTAATTTGTCAGTATATAGTCAAGAATTCCCAGTAGTTAAGGTGGTGCTTCCAAATTCCTTGTTTAATCATGTCATCAATCATTTAATCATTCCTTGTTTTACATCAGTTAAGATTTTAATAATCTGTTTATCTAATTGTCCAATCTTTGTGAATTCTCTAAAAATGTAAATATCTGGAAGAAATATTGCTAAATACTGTTAAATGATGTGTAGTTGTAAAGTCATTAACTTGTTCAGCCGACACCAACTTGAATGCAGAACACGATTTTTCAATGTCACGAATCAAACCACAAAATAAGACACCATTTCCCAGAGTCCACCTGTTTGCCACCTGCATGAACTTGTTCCCTTTGATCAGCATTAACAAGTTGTTTTTTTTTCTCCATCCCTCCTCTGTCTCCAGGGCAACAAGCCGTGGGTGTCCCTGCCCAGAGGAAAGGGAATCCGTCTGACCATTGCCGAGGAGAGAGACAAGAGGCTGGCCGCCAAGCAGGGCAGCAGCTAAACTGGCCACACACAGAACAGCCCGGCCCGGGTTTTCAAATAAACTGTTATTTACAAAACACTTGTTGTAGTCTGTTTCTTACTTTTATTTGAGTACAGTTGTGAACCATGTGTAGAGAAAACGCAGTAGTGACAGAGTTGAAGACAACGTATCCCAGGGTACCTGCAAGTCCTGGAGAAGCCGTAAGGCCTCTATTCAGACCTTTTCACGGCAGACATTTTGACTTGAATTAATAACATGAATGATGGCTGCATTCCATTTAGGTGAGCCAGTTCCATGGTCCTGGTATTGTACATGCTCACTGACATGTCTTACGAGGACACTTATTGGAATGGAGCCATCGTTAATGTTTACAAGTCAAACTGTCTGCTGTGAAACGCGTTTATTCAGGTTAACCTGAAACCATAAAGTTACATATATTTGTCCAAATTCACTTCAAGGACAAATTAATAACGTCAAGTTTGTTTTAAATCGGGGAAATTTAATCAACTTTTGAAGCTTGAAAATTAAGTTGAGGAAAAATCAAAAGATCCTTAATAGAACGACAAATGTCAGTGTATACAGTGGTTTAAAATGAACTGAAATGATGTGCAGTGAAGTGTTGAAACATTCAGAGTGGGACTCCTAAAGAAGGAGATGAAAACTCGCACCTTAAACTGAAATCAGTCAGGAAGTCATGTTAGGGCAACTGGCAACTCGCTTTTTTTCATTAAATCATGTCCTGTGTCCTCAATGATGCTACAATAAGTGAATGAAACACTGCTAACCTTTGAACCACGTACATAATTCATTAAAAACCTTAATTTTGGAGGCAGTTTTACTCCTAAATGGACATTTTTATTTATCAATAAACTCAAACTAAAGGAAGTTCTGCATTTTGGATTCATTCATCAATGTGAAGAGTCAAAATCAATATAATTTAGTTTGTTGGTTTGGGAAGAGACATGCTCTGTTTTTTAATTAAAGCTTGTTTTAAGTGACAGACCAAATACAGTTGAACTGGAGCTCATAGTCTACATTTGTCCATGATTTGCTTTTTGAGTAGATGCTAACGTCTTTATAGCCTTGTCAGCATCAGAGCACACTCATTCATATGCAGTTTTTACAGTCATAATGGGAAAATTACAGGTGGAACTAAACATTAATGATGAAATATAAGTGATACTGGTGCATGAGATATCTGACTGGTAACAACTTAACCTGCAGTTAAACCTCTATATTCTTCTAACCCACAAACCCTCCGTCTTTCACCTGGAGGCAGCTCATCCTCCCTCCCTCCTCCTGTCTAATCCCTCCATCCTCTCTCCATCCCATTGTGCACGCATCCATCTGTTTATGCTCCTAATCCCTCTGCTCCCTCCTTTCTTCTTCCTTTTTCCAGTCTCATCCTCTTTGTTAACCCCTTTTTCCTACTTGTCCATCCTTTCTCTTTCAGTATTTCTTTCCTCCTTTCTCTCTCCATCCTTCTTTGCATCAGTCCTTTCCTACTTTTGCTCCCTTCCTCCTTTCCTAGACCCCTCATCCCTTCAACCTTCCTTATCTCCTTCCCTAAATAGTTTTCTTCTTTTTCTCTCAATCTATTTGCTTTACCCTTGTTTCCTAGCTTCCATCCTTCATCTTTCTTTCTATTCCTCCATATTTCCTAGATGCCTCCTCAATTCACCCGTCTTTCCTTCCACCCTTTTTTTTGATTCCTACCATCCTTCCCTAAATAGATTTCAACTTTTCTTTCCATCTCTCATTCCTTCCTACCTCCATCTCTGTTTTTTAAAAATTAGTTTCCTTCATTCTTTCTGTCTTTCCTACCTTCTTACATTTTCCTAGATCCCT
The DNA here is from genome assembly GCA_005408345.1 of Macquaria australasica. Lineage (NCBI taxonomy): Eukaryota > Metazoa > Chordata > Actinopteri > Centrarchiformes > Percichthyidae > Macquaria > Macquaria australasica. The sequence goes on from SEMN01000078.1 coordinate 823,539, forward strand.
CCTTACCATCCTCCCTCACCTCCTTCCTTCCTCAAATTGATTCCTGCCATCCTTCCCTAAACATTTTTTCATTCCTTTCCATTCCTTCCTTTTGTCTTTCCTCCGTCCATCCATTCTTCCATCTATCCACTCCTTTCGTCCCCCTTCCTTCCTTCCTCATCCTTCCATCGTCTTTATCCTCCCTCTTCCCTCCCCTTTTTAAACAGTTACCATCTTTTCCCTTCTCCCTTTCCTCCCCATCATCCTTCTTTCCCGTCATGGATTTCTACCTGCATCCTCTCTCTCTCCATCTTCCACTTCATCCCTCCATCCCTCCATCTCTCTCTGTTCTGACTTCAGTACCAGTCCATATGGTGACTGCTGGGATCCAGCCTGCTCCACGCTGCAGAAACCTGGCTTGGCACACACCACCTCAGTGTGTGTTTGTGTGTGTGTGTGTGACGTATCCTGTTCTGGCCTTCAGATTCACCTGCGAGTGTGTGTTTGTGAGGGAAAGAGCATGAGATCACCGCTGCCCTTCTCCCCCCGATGACTTCCATTTCATAACAACACACAGACACACACACACACAGTGTGTGTCGGTGTGTTTTGGTGTGTGTAGAGAGAGCATGGCTCTCTCCCATGACCGTCTGCTCTCTGACACTCTGTGCAGTACAGTAATCCATCATTTTTGGCAGGCAGCAGTAAGGACAGTGTGTAAGGACAGTGAGTCTGGTGTGTTCAGTGGTGGATGAAGTATTCAGATCCTTTACTTAAGTAAAAGTACTCATTGTGCAGTAAAATGGTCCCTGTCAGTGTTTGACTATTTTATGTGATGTTTCTGGATTAATATTACTGATGCATTAATGTGTATGTTGCATTTTACTGCTGTAGATGATTAAGGTTGAGCTCATTTTAATTACTTGTCAGTCAAATGTGGAGTAAAAAATACATTATTTCCCTCTGAGATGCAGTGGAGTAGAAGTATAAAGTTGCATCAGAATTTAGCATGCAATATTTAGCATGTCAATATGCACAAACATGCCAACATTTAGCTTGTAAAGGCATGTTAACGTTCACAGCTGGCAGGATAAGATGGAAACTTAAGATTGAGATGAAAGGATTGAGATTGATTAAAATTTAGGCCTTATTTTTTAGTTTAGGCGATTGTTTCTATCAGCAATAATCACTCTTGTACACACCAAGTTAATTGCTAAAATCTAGGAACACTTTGAATTGCTAAAATAAATCTGACAGAAAGAAACAGCTCAATCAGACAATCAGAAAGGGAGAAAATGAAGGAAAACTACCATTATTACAACAAGTTCAGCTTTGACCGACTGTACTTGTGCAGCAGTTGTGCACACACTTTTCCTTTGCACTGAGAACTGAAAGTATTACAGACATATCGGGTGTACTTGCTTCCAGTTTTACGTCTCAAAAACGTGGTTTAGATATTCTGGCTAACCTGTTACATTTACAACTTGTCTGATTGTCTGACTGCTCATGCTCATGCTGACTTGCCCTGCAGGCCTGTCGTAGTGCGGTCTGCATATTCCCACATATCAGCCGTTACCTTGTTGAGCTACGAAAATAAAACCCAAGTTGTAATAAACTAGAATGAATCTTTAATGATTGTCTGAGGTAGAAGCAGATGATTTGAATCCACCGGTGTGGCGACGAGCTCCAACCTTGGCTTGACTCGAGGCTGAAACAGATCTTCATGTGAGGTAATCCAGCAAAATGAAACCACACATTTTAAATACTTTTAGAGTTTGTGGTTTACTAACAAATCAAAAGTGGCAGCGTTGTCCCCGTTTTTATTGGCCTGGGACCAGTTCTTGTAAACAAATAAGTGCGCACACACACACGCACACATGCACACATACACAAAGGCAGTCTTTGAACATTTGAAATATGAGACTCGCCAGACGCATGCTTTGCTCTGGTCTCTGCTCTGCTTCCCCATGTGAGCAGAGCAACAATCACATTCGATTCACACACACACACATTGCACGCATTGCACAGTCACACAGAGGCTTTGAAGTGCGTTTGGATGCATTTGGATGGCGAGAAAAGCAAAAGAAATGTGAGCTGCAGAGGAAATATGGAGGAAAACATCCACTCAAAGAGCAGAAAACTAATATGTTGAATTATCTTACAGGGGATTAAACACAGAGCAGGAAGGCTGTACACACTGACATTAAAACAGAGAAAACAATACGCATTCAATCACTTTAAATGTATCTACGTAATGCATTTATCCTGCACCAGTTCTGCAAACTTTGCAGCCGCTGTACAAATTCACAAAAGAGGCTTATTATCAGGTTGCATAGCTAAACATGTCACTATAACAGTAAGTCAAACTGCTCTTGTTTTTTTTACATATTTCAGAAGACTTTTCAAAGATTCAGCAGTGTTGCAAGTGTTACAAGACCTTGTTCTTACAGACAGGTTTCACATATTTTCTGTCCTTTAGTTATCAGAGGACACACACTAGAAGATTTTGCCCAAATAATAAGTTCACTGCCGGGACTCTCAGGACCTCCGTCCTCAGCATGTGACATCAAGGTCATGCATATTACAGGATCTTAAGTCCTAAATATTAAACATGCTTTCAAATGTATGATTTGGAACTGGGGCGTCTATGATTGGCTCGCGTGTCGATCAGGGGCGGGGTTAAGATTCAATCTCTACAGGCCTCAAAACGTCACTTTTTCCTGTGGACTGCCAGTATCTCAGAGACTTCAGAGAGCTGTGACATCCTTATAACTTCATCCTGGTTACTGTCTTCCATCAGAGCCACATATATAACATAAATATTAATATTTAGATATAAATTACATATAGCCAGTAAAACATCGTTATACCTAAATTTGCAAAATGTTGACAGGTAGGTTTAATGTGTTGTTTAGGCCCCTAAAACCGTTATTTTAGGACGTTATGTTCCAGCTCATGATGCTGCAGTCACTTCCTGTTTACATGATAGCTAGTAAGAACTTAGGAAGGTTTTTACACACAAATGTGATGATGGATACATGAATAGCTGGTGCAGTGCAATCCAGGAAAAAGACATTTTAATCTCAATTATGGGCCGTTACCTGGTTTTCAACCTTCTTGACTTTTGACCCCTTAAAAGTAAGTAAATGTCTTCCTGCGATGCTTCTTCCAACAACCAAAAAGTTTTAATTTTCTTCTCAGATTGTTGTATTTGAAGGATTTTCAGAGGTCAGAAGAGGTAAAAGTATCCAGTATTTCACAAGAAAAAAGCCAATCAGACATATAAATATTTTGTGTCATCTTGTGACCCCCTGGGGAGGTCACGACCCCACTACGGTTGGTAACCACTGACATAAAGCGCTCATCACCTACATGAGTCGCTGTGGAACGAAGTAATGGAGGTAAATTTGAAGCGTGCTCCCTGCACGAGTACAGAAAGTGGGCTGAGCTGCTGAAACAATGAACTCAGTCATCTGAGGAGGAGGAGGTGGAGGAGGAGGAGGGGGGAGAGCAGTGGGTGAGGACAGCTGTTTCTAATCAATTGCTTCCATGTGATTGACTGCATGACTGACTGACTGTCTAGTTGACAGTCGAGGTCGTGGGGCCGAAGGCGGGCTTTTGACAACTTTTTAACCTATCTGGTTTGATTCGATGACTGGCCCGTCAGCTAATTGACTCGAGTGACATGTCGGTTGTCATGGCAGCTGATTGGCCAAGTGACAACACTGATATGAGCAGAGGGAACGCCATAGTAACTGCGCGGATGATGTAATGTGGCCGCTCCCATCCGCTTCTTCTCTCTTTCTCCAGTCTCTTGCACATAGCAGTTTTTATATCAACATTCATGCTGCCGTGCACACACACATACACCCTCTCTCTCTCACACACACACACAGAAACACACACACGATCCCTCTCTTCTGCCTCTCATAAGTTTCTCATGTTGATGTTTTCAGTTGTGTCAATAAAAGGCAGTTTATGTTGAAATTCCTTCTCTTTCTCCCTCTCCATCCCCCTCTCCATAAGACAGACACAGACTGCATGAACAAAAACATTTAGGTAGGCCAAGTTCACGTCTGGGAGGGGTTTCTAAAGGGGGCCCAGGGGGCGCTCTGAGGACCAGATGTGCTTTTTTTCTGGGGAGGAGGGAGACGGGAGGAGGGGTACGTTCACGAGCCTCGAGAAGAGGAACGGGGAGTTTTCACAAGGCTCCAGAGAAAGTGCTGTGGAGAAGTGCGCTGAAACGTCACTGTGCAGTAAATTCGAGCTGCAGGAGGAGATCTGTGCAGCTGGAAGGGTTCGCTGTAAAATAGTAGAGTATGTTCTTTAGTTGACAAAGAAAGGGGCGAAGGCTGTCACAGGATGATTAAAAGGACGAAACTGAAATAAATTACGGTGAGGATTTAAGTTCTTTGCCAAAATGATCACTCTAGTACAGACTAGATCTTCTATACAACACAGATATTAAGTGTTTTTCAAATTTAGATAAATACCCCCAATAGGCTGATAAATCTGAAGGGTTGCATGACGACTAACAGGAAATAAAAGACATATTTCTGCTACGCAACATTTTTAATCGTTTCTCAAAAGTTCTCTCCAATCTTTGTGTGTCTTCTTGTTAAATATTGGATGTAGTTTTTACCTCCTCAGGACAGTTTGAGAAGGAGAAAATCACTCTCACACGCTGAACACCTCCTAGATCAATGTTACAAACAGCCAACAGTAAGAAGGTCAAAGGTCAGAGCTGTGAAAAACTCCTGATTGTGTCAAACACAAAGAACAAAAGAGGCAGAAGGTTTTTATTGCAGCAGGTGGTTCAATTCCTAATCAATACCTGATGGGTATTGTTCTTAAGAGGCATAATAGGAACATAAATGTGTTGTCCCCCAACAAAAGGTACAATCCACCTCACAGCCAATCAGTAACCGTGTCCTGACGTGTAATTGTGGCAGCCATCTTGGGTCAACAGCGCTGAGATGCATCGTTTCTGCAGGTTTCATTGAATGCTTTGCATCTGTGCACATGGTGAGATCTTACAAGTTCTCTCAGCATTAATGGACAGATATCACGTCAGACTGGCAATCGAACAAACTTAACAGACAAGCAAACAGAAGGAAATCAAAGCTGAGCCACGTCCCCCAAATTGCGTAATTATGGGGGATTAATGTTAAATATTAGTATGTGGGTAAAAGGTCTTCAAAACACCAGAGGGAGACATATCAAAACAATTATTAAATTAATCAGAGTTAAGTATTAGACTCTCCAAATCTCATTTTGGAATGAAACTCTTAAATTCATGCGTCATTTCTCATGAGAGGAGGTGAACGGAGGACAAATCATAAGATTTACAGGCAGCGGAGGATGTGAGCAGCTGGCTGGGGAGAACAGTTGTGGAGCAAGAGGAATACAAAAAGAGCTCCAGAGAAGGTTAGGGATAGAGCTTCTCCACTCTTCTCCTCCTCAGAGTCCAGGGGGGCCACGTCACTGCGCCTGAGGGGCCCCTGCAGAGACACACTCTGACCAGCGGTCTGTTGTGTTAGTCTCCTCTTCCCTCTGTGCACTTGTTGTCACTTTGCGGGGAGGAAGAAGAATCCACTTGGAGAAAGTTGGTAATGTTGGTTGACCAGAAAGATTTGGCTCAGAGCAAGGGATGTGTTCAGGGTCTACGAAGAAAGCAGGAAAATAGAAACCTCCCTTGAGGTACCGTGAAACCCGGTCATAGGCTGTTTTCGAAACCGCCTACTATACTATCAGCACGTACTGATTTGGCCAAAATGTAGCATGTAGTATTCAGTATGCAAACAAAAGAAACCTCTTTTCGTTTTCAGAGCTTAAGAGGTTGATGTTGGGGTGGTTTGCCGTTAGCCTGGCCTAGCATACTGCAAAATAAATGTAACAGTTTCATACTGCATAGTATTGATGAACGCAGTATGCAGTACGTAGTATATACTGCATACTGCGTTTGTCTGTAGTATGTAGCAGGTGGTTTCGAAAACAGCCATAATCTCGTGACCGTGTTATGTAATGCATCTGAGTGGCAGTGGTCTTTCTGAACCTGATTACAAGGCTGCTGTGCTTGTGTGGAAAAGTGTGCTCTGATCTCAGCCTTGAAAATTGCCTTTAATTGAGTGTATTTTCAGTATTGATATTTGTACTTTTGCTAACCAATACCTGCAACCAAGCTTCAACATGACTACTAATGTGTGATGTATTCAAGCACTGCTGTCCCCATCTGGAAATGTGAGTGGAGGCCTGGACCTGTATTCAGTTTATAGAGCAAAGAGAGAAAGATGGAGGGAGGGAGGGGGACTACAGTGCTCCATGTTGCTTCTGACTCAGGAATTTCTGTCCCCTGGTTCTTCTTCTCCTCATTTCCAGACCCAGTTGTTTAAAATCGACCACGTTTTTTACACCGTGAAGCCTCTACGAACACGTTTGCTAGTGTTTTTAAGCTCAGGTTCAGGATGTATGAAGCCAGTATGTGACAAAACATAAGAAAAATGACAATTGTATCGAGAACATGCATCACCCGAGCATTGTTTGTTGGACATCTCATTCCAAAACCATGCAGGGGCATCAGTCTGCAGCTGTATCAGCCTCCGCTCTTCTGGTTTCAGGCTTTCCACCAGATGTTGGACACCTGGCTGCAGGGATTTGCTCCCATTCAGACACCAAGAGCATCAGTGAGGTCCAGCATTGATGTCGGATGAGAAAGGCCTGGCTCGCAGCTCATCCCAAAGGTGTTGGAGAATGGGGTTAGGGAATTATCATGTTGAAACAGGAGAGGCGCTTCCCCAAACTGTTGCCACACAGCTGGAAAAACACTATTATCTAAAATATTCTGTAGCGTTAAGATTTCCTTTAATTGGAACCAAGAGGCCCAAACCACAACAAAACAGCCCGAGACCAAAAGTACACAGAAGTAATTAAACTTCTGCTCATTTTTTAACACATGCACACGAATATACACACGTGGGCGCGCACAGTTACGCGCAGTGGTGCATGAAGGACTCCTGAAGAGTTAATCCATCCCACGTCTCAATCCATCCTCTCCTTTCCATTCTTCCTCCTCCTCCTCCTCTTCACCTCCTCCATCTCTTCTTCATCTTCTCCTCCTCCTCCTCCAGACAGGTCTCCTTCCCGGGAAACACCAGACTGTTGCGCACCGTGCCGCCGCGTCAAGCCGGACAGAATAAGATCTGACGCTGGGCTATATAACTTCAAAATAAAAGCACGTATATAGTAGTGTCCAGAGAGGCAAAATGACTCCAAAAATGTCACCAAAAACACTCACAGTACAGTTTAAAAGTGAAAGTGGTAAAAGCTTTAAAAATGACAGATCTACTCATGTTTCTAGAAGTGAGTGGGCAGAATCATGTAAATACTTCAAAATATTATCAAATTTAGCTGGTTCGCCTGTTAGAGGAACGTCAGTATTTTAATTATGTTTCATGTAATAGACTATGTTTCCTTTCCTAGGGCCAAAGTGACACAAAGTTTCACTCTAGTCTTAGTAGCTTAAATAGCGGTGAATGTATCCTTTAATAACGACTACTATAATATTTTATTATTTGAACTAATCTTCAAATAATTCGCTGGGAAAAAAGAAAAAAATTAATTCGGGCTTTGATTTTGAAAGTTTGAACCGGATGTTTTGTGTGTTACACTCTGCCTAATTTGACACCAGTCTTCACAGCAGCTGAGTCTCTCCTCTCCACCGGAAAAAAAAGAGAAAAGCTCCCTCGCAGTCAAAAACAATGAGGGCGCACGACGCGCAACTCGCTCCAAGCGTCTCCAACAGCCGCGGAGTTTTTCCTCCCGGAGGATTCGTAGCATGCGTCTGCGCGCCAAACGGAGGGAGAAGGACCACAGGAATATAACTTGACTATCTGCGGAGTTTGTTATTTTTTTGGAGGGGAAGGAATCATGCCTTTTTGCAAACGGACGGTACTTCCGAAAGATGTGTGCAAGCCCGACGGCAGGAGGCTGCGGGAGGCGCGTCCGCAGCAACAGCAGGCGGAGATTTTCGGGGACTTGGTGGACGTATGCGGCTTCACCCTATGCTCGGTGCTCCGGCAGCTCTCGGATCTGTCCCGGCACTCGGTGAGCATCCTGGAGGAGCTGGAGGGAGAGCTGGTGTCCATCTGCCACCGGTCCGGCGCGCTGGAGGGCAGAGTGGTCCGGCTGCAGAGGCACGTCGCAGAGCTGCTCAGCAAGCCTCCACCGAGAAGTAAGAGGAAATTAAAAACCATTTACAAAACACACACACACACACACACACACACACACACACACACACACCTGGAGTCACTTTACACAGCTTGCAGTTGCAGGATGAGAGTTGAAGCAGCTTTTTAGTCTGATGGAGTCAAAGTCAGTGGTGTCAAACTTTGAGATATTTCACGCTTTTCTGGAGAAATTTGTGGTTTTTGCTGGAGAGTCTTGTTGATGACTCACCGTGAGTGCAAATACTGAGCGGTCATCACTGCGCTGTGCATGCTCCAGCTGAAGATTTATTTAGGGTGTGAGTAAGTGAGAGGTTTATTATTGGAGGGGTTTGTTATTGTCAGCTGGCGGAGAGGTGTCCTGCGTTCAGTTGCTGCAGGAAATATTAACTTTTTACGCACGAACGCTTAAAAGTATCCAGAAAAGTGATTGAATTCTGCTGGGAAAAGTGGGGATTTTAATATAAAACATGACTTAACTGGCAATATGTGACGTCCAAGGGGGAGGAGACCATGTGGGCATGTCAATAACTGATGTAAGAATGACGTGAAATGGCTTATTGTTACTAGTTTGAGTCTGTTTTAAACAAACTAGCGGATAAGCCTTAGAAAGCCTTACACCTTTTTTTCCCTGACTGGTTAACTTTTTGTGACACTTTCTGTGGCTTTGGTTCTCAGATGTGCAGGTTTACAAGGTGCTCCTGAAGGCAGCACGTTGTGGGTGTGGGGAGTGGAATGTGAACTCGGTGTAAAAAGCAGAGATGTCGCGCATGTTTTAAGAGTTTTGTCTCTCTACCTGCCACTTTGTCCCTGTCGCCTTCGTCTCTGCTCCAACTCCTGCTTTCTTCTCTCTATAATCTCTGTGGACTTTATTTGTTCAGATTTTGGAGTTAAAGTGAGTTGTAGCAGCTCAAAGCAAGATGATGCTCCTGTCACTCACTTGGAAGTTAAAGCCCCCCTCCGCTCAAAAAATGTGTTTTACTTATTGTTCCTTCATTTGGATGTTTGAATGATGTCTGTGCAGAGTTTGACACTAGAAGTCTGTTTTCACATTTATCTGGCGAAGGAGGAAAGTTTCTCTTAAAAGTGATCACTTTAAATCCGAGTTTAGGATGTTTACATTATGTGATTTGTGACATCACTACTAGTCTGGAGCCAATCACGTCCCAGTATGAAACCTGAAACAAGTGTGATCATGTGGGAACTGGGAACGCTGAGAACGGACTTTTCAGTGAAGTAGGAGACATCTTGTGTCCAGCTGTTAAACCTTTTGAAATGAACACTATTTGCATATTCATAGTTTCTGGATTTTTAACAAAGTAATTGAACCTTTTTGTAGAAGAAAAACACATCAGACACAAATTATTATTCAAAGAATAGCATTTTTGTTGTCTTCAAACATGTCAGGAGAAGATCTGACTTTAAAAGGGTCTGTTTTGGGGTAAAAGAATGACTGTATGACTGTATGACCCCTAACAGACACTAACTTATATATATATATATTAATCAAATTTAGCAAAACAATCAGGTGCTTTCAAAGCTGTTTTTTTACATTTTTGAGTCTGGTGGCACAGATTTTACTTCTCCTTTATATGCACGTTAACACGACTTGAAGCGTCTCTTTCTGTTTTATGTGTGTAACTACAGTGATTGTTTTTTGGGCACAGAGCGATGCCAAAACACTGGTGACCTACACTCAGTATTGTGCCTGAAGGCCTCCTGTGTAGACACCTTGTTAGCTGTACGTATCCTCGTCTTAAAGAGTTTTCTTTACCAGAGAAACATCCACCAAATCAGATACTTGTGGTCTTCCTGACCACAAGTGGCTTTCTGTGCATGGGTGCACGGGTCACCATGTAGTCCACAGCAGAGTCATTGTTTCAGTACAATACAATTCAATACTGTTCCATATATTAATATCACAACACAGCAATACTCAGTGCAGCTTCCTGCCTTGTTTCTGAGGGTTTTAGATTTGATTTGCCCGTTAAGTCTTACACTTTTTCACCATCAGTGACACCAGGACACGTCTACCTCTACCTGACAACAGTTCCTACACGGGCAAGATGCCGCCAAGATGCATGGTGGGAGATTTGCACCACGGCTGCCAAACCTATTTCACTCTGCAAACTTTGCACAACGCACACTTATCGCAAACCAAGTTTTCTCTTTGTTTGCGTTACAGCTCAAAAGTGAGCAAATTAACGAGGCAAGCCGACTGTGAACAAGAGTTTATGAGGCTGTCAGCAGTGTGTGTGTGTGTGTGTGTGTGTGTGTGTGTGTGTGTGTGTGTGTGAGCACGTACAGTATGATAAGAGAAAGTCCCTCTAAACACAGACCAGATGTAGGGCTGGAAAGACGAGAGGAAGAAAGATAAAACAAAACGCAGCTCGCCTTTTAGTTTACTTTACAGAGAGGAACTCATCCGCGTGTTGGCCTGTGTGTGTGTGTGTGTGTGTTCACTCTTCTTCTCTCTCCTTTCTAAATTCTGTGTGGGTTCTTACTGTATCACTAACATGTGGGCAGGAGCACACGGCTAAACAATCAATAGAGCCGACCCGGGCCTTCCTCTCTCATCATCATCCTCTCTCCACCACCTCTCTCTCTCTCTCTCTCTCGCCTCCTACTGTCTCAGCAAAGATAGAAAACATGGATCTGACTTTCCCCAAAAGAATAACAAGGTATAAACATTTGCTGATTTAAAAAGCTCAGGTTTTCCTCTAAAATCCAGTTTCCACGCTGCGCCCGCCGTTACTTCAACCCGAAACTGTATGTCGTTGCCTTGAGGCGTCTGAAAGCCTCCCATTTATAAATATTTAAAATTTTACACATTGTAATATTTGATAGCATGTCTCTGATGACTAAAATAAGGAACTGAAAGGTATCATCTTGCACACTGGGGAGCACATCACATGAGTCACTGTGCTTCGTGTGCACTGTGGAAGTCAGCCGGCTTCCTGTCCTCAATCGCCTCGGCCCGGAGAAGGACTCTAGCGTGCGCAGAGACGTGGAAGTGCGAGGAAGCGTCAAAATGTTTTTCTGCGAGCAACTTCTGTTGGCACGAACGGGGCACCATCTTGAAGCAAAGTATCCAGTCTTTCGTAATACTTCCATGGGTTCCACACAGAGTGAGACACCAGAAAATGAAGACAGAGTTTCAGAAAGTATGTTTGAAAAAACACTGAGTTATTACATAAAGAGACAATGGACCGTATGTATGTGTTTATTTATTCATTTTTGAAATAGGGTGAAATATCTTTTCCCCTCAAAAAGAAAACAAAAAACCCCCAACATAATTCATGTAGAAGAGGATTAAAAACCTTTGAAATCCTCATTTTCTCTTATTCTTTGGTGCCAAGTGATACCTGTGAATCAAACAGGGACAGTTCGCTTTGAACCTTGTGTTCAATGAAGTTTCTGTTAACAATAATTTTCGCGATGTAATTGTCCTCAATATAAATATAACAAATGTTCGATAAATGTTCAATATAATTAAACCACCCATACACCAGGAGAGGGGGGCGCTAATGCACCTTAAGCACTAGTTTCCACCTGCCATTAAACAGAAAAAGAAGAAGAAGAAGGAAAAGACGAACAACCAATCATGTCGTGAAAATGGAGGTATGCTTACAGACACAGTGGCTAACAGGCTTGTAGTTGGAGCGGAATAAGCAAAACACCGGTAAGCGAAATGAGCGACACCGAAGAAAACGCAGGACGAAGCCGTCGTCGACAAGAAAGGTCACTCAGCTTCAGTAGTTTGGAGATATTTTGGCTGTTTACAATCTGAAAAAAACACAGAGCAAACTGTGCCAGCTAAGACGGGCAACACCACAAACCTGTTTCATGATTTGAAACAATCTCACCTGTTAGAACACGCAGAAAGTAAGAAATTACAGAACCTCAGATTTGTCAGAAGTGTTTGTCAGCATTGTTCTGACAATAAAGAATAGTTTAAAACCACAATTAATTATCTTTCGTACAGCACCAGAACAGGGTGCTCTCGTCACTCCCCAATATCTCCATGTAAACATATCTGCGGGGAGTGACGAGAGGACCCTGTTCTGGTGCTGTAAGAAGCTAATATAAGCAAATATAATGTAGGGAAAGCTAATGGTTTAAAACTGTTCAAACTGGTAATGATGAGAAAAAATCACATTCTTTTCCCTCATTCGTGTATTTGTGCTTTTCCTCCTATAACAACAGCTGACAATCCCCCCCTCCACCTGCCAAAAAAAAGGGAAACTCAGTCACAAGGCATTGCATAAGGCCGTGCTGAAACACATGTTCCAGGCCTGGATGAGGGGATTTTTTTCCAACCGAGTTTAAAGTTTGTTCAGGAGTCGGATCTCCTCGGTTCCAGGGCCTCGACACGGTGAAGCAGCGCCGGAGGGATCGGAGCTGGTTTCCATCACCCGGGGCGGAGGGGGAAGAGTCGCACTGATATGGAGGAAGAGGATGTCTGTTGTCACTTTGCAGGGCTTGATAGCGTGAGAGTCTGTGTGCATGTGTGTGTCCAGTTTCCACTGGAAGTTGTCACTCAGAGGGGCCTGAACTTGAGGAGTTTGTTCTCTGCAACACCTCCTCTGCAGCTTTCTGTTTCCCGTTCTGGGTGTATTTCCTGCCATTTTCTGTCGGCTGCCGTTGACCCTGAGTGTGTACAGGAGTATCCCAAGTATGTGAGTGGGAACCAGAGTTCAGTGTTTTCTTTTGGTGCTTAATTCTCTGGGAAACCACATTCTTCCTTTGGCCCAAAACTGATTTTAAAGGCTGATTTTGCTGAAGTTTGTCGTAACGAAATGTTCCCTGCTCGGTCTGACGGTCCCATTCGAGGCAGGGTCTGCTCTCTGTGGTTTGAAATCATAAGCACATTTCACTTCTGGACAACTCACAATCAGTGATGTCACAGCAGGTGTTTTGCCTCAGCTGTCAAAGGCAACGCACCTGCTATGACATCACCAATTGGGGTGTGGCCTCGAGTTCAACCCCTAGAGAGCCGTGCAATCCATTTCCGCTTTAAAATTGGCTGAACAAGTATGTGAAAATATCAGTATTATTCAATACTCCAGTTACCAAAAATCACATTATAGCTGCATTATTATATGCTGTAGATAATCTCTGCATGATTTAATCAGATCACATGTAGGAGAACATTTTATTTATACTGAGAAAATAAGAAAAAAATACAAGCACTTATGAGAAATCCACATGCACACGTACCAAACAGTTTTTGACCATTTTCAACACCCAGTTGTTTAATCTATGCAGAGTCAAATGTCATGTTTTTCCAAGGTGATGTCTTTAAATTGCTTGTTTTATCTGACTAACCCTCCAAAACCCAAATAAATTTAATTTAGATTGATATGAAACAGAGAAAAGCAGCAAATCTTCACATTTCAAAAGCTGAATGCAGCAGTTTTCTTTTGACTTATCAACATTGTTTCAATTCAATGTGGCAAAGATACAGATGCACTAAATTTAGCATTGTAAGCATTCACACAGGTCACTTGAGGCGTTTGAAACCCAACAGGACAGATGTTGTGATGATGTGTTCAACTGCTGTTGGTTTTTGGAGTCTCAATTTGACACACACATTAACACTTTTGCTCTAAGTTTGATCACTGGTGGATGATATGTTTTGTATTTCAGAAAATGTGCGCTTCAGTTGGTTGTTTTGGCCTTGAGTGTGAAAATGTGGTTTCGAGAGCGAGATCTAGTTGCATTGTGGGTAATGTAGGCAAGGAAGGTTTTGACAAGGAAGAAGAATGAGAAAGATGATATCTCTGCTTCTGCTGCATCGATTCTAAACCTTTTCTTTTTTTTAAACTGTCCATCTGGAGTCAGACAGTGTTATAGTTACAGTGTGATGCTAAATATGCTAAAAATGCTAAATATGCTATATTTTGATTTTGGTGGACCTAGTTTTACTTGTGTATGCAGAGATGGTGCAGCTGACCAAAGTGGTGAGTTTAGTGTGAGATTAACGTGTTGCATCGTAGCACATGTTGGTGTTGACTTGCCTTTACACTCCAACTGAAGATCAAACGTGCATTCAGTTGGTGCAACAGGCTGCTGAAATGCATTGATCACCACACACTGATAAATAGGAGTATCTGCTTTTTCCTGCAGCGACTGTTTCACTCTAAACTGTTGATTTTCTTACCAAATCCTGTTATGATGAGAAAAGAGGCTTTAACTCTCCTTCTTTTTCTGTTTCTAATTCCCCTCCTCCCCTCTTCTCCCCTCCCCTCCCCTCCTCTCTCTCCTCCCTCATTCCCACGGGTGGACATCAACCACATGACTCAGTATCCCTCCCCGATGGCCCCTCTGTAATTCCCCTTCTCCACTTCTCTCACTTCTTTTCCTTTCCTCCTCTTCTTCCTCCAACAGTGAAATGCAGGAGGCAAAAAAAATGCTTCCAAAGACAGTTTTAAAAGCTGATTTTCTTAGAGATGTATTCAGGTTCTGACCCGGCAAAACGATGCATTCAGTGGCGATGGACGACGCTGGACATATTAGCTTTATTTTGGAGATGTTCTGTAATCCCACTGGTTTTTATCACACATTCAGGCCACGGACTCAACATCGTTTCAGGGTCAAAATGTTCACTTCTCCTCCTCCTCCTCCTCCTCCTCCTCCACCACCACCACCATCCATCTTCCTACAGGCAGTGATTCAGAGGGCAGCAGCAGCTCCGACACACTGCACGAGAAAGACTATTATTTTTTGTAATCATCTGATTTAGTTTTAAGTTAAATTCAGAGTGAATCTCATTTGCAGATGGTGGAAGTCAGGATGTGGATTTATTCATTAAAACAATAACATCTCCCTGAAACGAGAAGGCTGTAACATGTTGGCTTCTTTTAAACGTTTCTGTGAATTTCTTTTCCTCTGCCAGCTGTATTCTTCTGCCAGTTTTCTGAAAAATTACTGTTAAAATTTGCTCTACATTCACGATGGAAACGTGACTACTGCCGCACCTTTAGTAGCCCTACTCCCTGCCAGGTATGCAAACAGCCTTTGGTTTCAGTTCATTTCAGTTCACCGTGAAAACCAAATTGAGTTTGACCTGAAAGATTCCTGAGATCGAAAATCAAAATCAACATCGTGTCTGGTTCTATTTAAGGTCAAAGTTCTCTACATGAACATTATAGAGAAGCCTTTCCGGGTGGTGCCTTAACTTTTGCTTTTTGGGGGGTCAAATATTTGTTATTTGACAGGCAGCTTCTGAAGAACATTGTTGGAAAATCAAACCTGGAAGTCGAGGACAAGAAGAAGTCGTACAGTTTCCTCTGTTCAGGCACAAACAGCAGTTTCTCTGTTTGGTTTCTCAGGTTGGAGAAAGTTGTACGATTCATTGCTTATTTCTCAGAAAGTCAGTAAAATAGATCTCCATCTGTGTGTATGTAGTATAAGTGAGTGTGTTTTCAAGGTCAGTGAGAAACCATAGTAGATGTTCTACATGTAATGTTTCTGTTGGAGCTCCGAGTGTTTTTACTGCTTTTTGTGTGAGTGTGTGTTCCTGCAGAGTGTGTGTGCATTAATGTGTGTGTGTGTGTGTGTGAGAGAGAGAGAGAGAGAGAGAGAGAGGGAGGGAAAGTGTGTGTGTGTACAAATGAGGAAAATGACCAATCAGAGAGAGAAAGTGCTGCTGTTCTCCAGGAAGTGAAAGCGAGTTGTAGATTCAGGTAAGAGAGTCGGACCTACTAACAACTTCCTGTCTTGGCAGAGAGCCCGGCCCTTTTCCACACACACACACACACTTCTGGTATTCTTACAGCTGAAGGGGTAAAAACTTTTAATCCATTTCCCCTCCCTCCCTCCCTCCGCTGCAGTTTGTTTTGTTGTTTTTTTTGGATGGATTCGTTACCGTGGCAACCATCTGGAGCGAGTGTACTGTTGTAGGTCTCCATGAAATACAACCACTGTGTCCTGTGTGTGTGTTTGTCTCTGGCTGTCCTGCCCTCCTGCTGTGAACTTCGTGTAGTTTTTCTTTTTCTAATATCAGCAGCGATTTGTCAAATGGCGTGAAGGCAGCGGCGGGCGTGAAACGAGTCGACACACACACACACACACACACACACACACACACAGGGATTTGTACTATCCTGTGAGTCAGACTGGGAAGAATAGAGCAGAGAGAGAAAGAAAGTAGTAAAAAATGGGAGGAAAATTAGAGTAAAACTTATTTATGTTATTTTATCTTATTTCTATTTTTAGTTTACGTGACTTTGTTTTATTTTATTCCTTTTTCTTTTTCCCTTATGTGCATTATGTTTAAATTATTTTATTTTATTTTAATTTATATTTATTTTTATTTTTTAATTTAATTTAAAAAAAATGTGTCTGTCACTGTGTATCATGTTGTTAGTTGTCTAAAAATATAAAATAAAATAAAAAATAAAAAAGAAAGCTTGAACACACAAGACAGGAAAAAAGGGAAAAAAAGAAAAAACTGGAGATAATGAGTTATATAATATTACTGAAAAGAATTATAAATAAACATACAAAAAATAAGAGCAAAATTGTAAAAAAAAAAAAAAGAGATTTATTTTAATGTTAAGATGACCAAAATGTATTGCACACCTGTAAATGTCTCCGTGTGTGTGTGGGTGGTTATCTGTGAGTGATTTGAGGTTATAACAATGACTGATAGTTGTCGTGGGTATGAGTGAGTTAACGGGCTGCATTGTGTGTGTGTGTGTGTGTGTGTGTGTGTGTGTTTGCAGTGTACGAGCTGGTTTTATCAGTGTGTTTCTGTGCAGAGGCTTTTTTTCCTCTCAGGGCTGTAATGGACAAAAGGCTGGCTGTCAACACCAACACGCGCAACGTCAGCCAAGGCATGCTGTAATGGTGGACGCAATCACTTCCAGATGACGGCCAGAGTGTGTGTGTGTGTGTGTGTGAAGGGGGTATGTCGGACTTGAATTAGAGGGAAGAAGAGGGGGAATATCACTTCATTGTGGAGGGAGTTACCTGGTTTACATGCAGGACAGAAGAGAGCGTGAGAGGGATTGTAGTAAGTGTGTTTGTTTTCAAGTGTGTTGCCATTATGAGCAAGACAAGGAAAGGACACAAACAAGGAAAGGAGACAAGGAGACAATCCTGACATGCCTCTCTTCAGGGTCTCGTGCTAATGAAACATTTTTAAAATTTTAAAGCTTAAAACGTGTGGTGGTTAAAAGGACTTTTGTTCTTTAAAGTTGACATTTTAGGGGATGTTACGTGTGATTTTTCTATTCTTTTATTTTCTCTTCCTTACAAGAAAACCCCACTTGAAATTGTCTTACATTTCACATGTACAGTAAAATATCTGAAAACCACACATGCCTACATATATAAATGTATCACATTCACATTTACAAGGTGAAGTTTAATTTACTAATTTAAAATAAACACCTCAACACTAACCTTATATTTTTAGATGAACACCTGCAAGAATCCAAAGTCCAGGTCTTTGAGCTCAACAGCGACATCGTCTGACTGAGCTCAAATATGTCAAAATAAGGGTTTGAAAATGACTAAAGAAGTGAGTTTGGGAGTTGAGTTTTTGGTTTGTTGGATCAGAGGGTTTAGAGGAGACGAGGTCTGGCTGTATTCAGCACTGTCGGGGGTAAAAACTCGAGTATTTATTGGCAGGGTGTTGTGGCGAGGAGGCTGGGCGAGAGAGCTTTAATAGAGGAGGACACAACAACAGAACACACAGTTCTGACACCGAACACATGGACCTGGACACCCTGATGAGTTCTGTGTGTGTGTGTGTGTGTGTCCTCCTGCTACCAGCCCTCTATCTGGCAGCCATGAGGCTCTGCGGTCTGGACGTGGGGTGAGTGTGTGTGTGTGTGTGTGTGTGTGTGTGTGTGTGTGTTTGTAAACAACTCAGACCTGCTATGTCTTGTATTAACACCCTGTTTTGTTTGTGTTGTTTGGTGTCATTCAAGAGTCTTAACCCGATTCAGTCTGATTTTGTGTCTGGTAGCCAGATGCTGCATGAGGATAGTAGCAGTTACCTTAATGTTTATCATGACAGTTGGAGAAATATGATGATTTAGGGACATCCACATCCACCACAAGCAGTTTGTAACAACTTGTAGTGCTTGTAGTCGGTCAAATTTATTTTCCCGTTCAGGCAGCTGGGACATGGAATTCTTTCCCATTTAGTATAAGAGGGTGTATTACTTTTAAACAGCTTTAATCTAGTTAAATAAATGCGTTAAAGAGTAACTTTAACACCAGGCTGAAAAGCAGTGTTTCTGGTTGAAAGTTTCAAGGCTGCTGCACCTTTAGCCACACCCAACAGCGACGTCACGGTGTACCGACACACCCTTAAGTACACTTGTACATCACTGCAGCAAGGTGAGACATCAGCAAAAACAAGGTTGTCAGGGCGTCAATAAATCCCTCTTTGTAGATTGCAGTGACACTTGCATTCTTATGAATTGTTTGGCTTTAATTATGCTTTAGACTTTAGATGTTATGGTGGCCAGTTGGGAACTAGTGTCTGTTTTTTATTTTGGTTATATTATGTATTTATGTCTTATCATGTTTGTTTCGAGATGCAGTGTTTTAGATAAGTTTCTGTTAAAGCTTTTACTGCATCAGCCTGACATATCTGGTGCAATAAATGTATTGTGCATTAATATTATTATTATTATTATTATTATATTACAGCCTGTACAGCTCGTTGATCTCATCCATGCTTGTTGCCATTTTTCTGGCCCTTTTTCTGTTTTTATCTTTTAGCCTCTGGCACAGGAAGATGTCTTAATCCGGCTTACAAAGCTCTGATTGGTTAATTGTTTCTCCAGTCGGGGGAAACAGCCATCAATGAACACCAGGACATTGAATCCCTTGGACATTTTGGACATTTTGGACAGTGATTGAGAGGTCTGGAAGTTTTGTCCTGCAACAATATTCAATGTTTATTCTGCACAATCAAACGCAGGCCTTATAATTCAAAGTAATTATTATAAATGTTTTAAAAAAGCAACGTTTGTTGGCCAAAGAGTCATCAGTTCCTCACATGTTGCACAAACATCTGCCTTCTCTGCTCCACACGTCTCCTCTGACAGCCTGACAGCAGAGAGGCTGGGTTTCTATGGTTACAGTGACTTGCACAACGTTTTCGGATGCTTTTAAAAAAAATTTTTTTTAACCATCGTTGAATATTTTATTAACAGGCTTTTGCTCTGTGATTGTATTTCATGAGTCAAATGAGTCTTCTTCAGTCGCCTGTGCAGCTTATTAGTCCGTGTGTGTGTTGTGTGTGTGTGTGTGTTGTTGCGTGTCCTCTGTCTGCCCTCTTGAGTTCATTAGTGCCCCATGTGAAGCAGGCACTCTGCCCTGTCACACACTCGCACAGCTCATCTGCTTGTTTCATTACGCTGCAGACACTCCTGCACGAGCGTCAACAACTCTGCACTCAAAGTGCTGCTGATGATATGCTGGAAAATCTCACTTGAATGCCATTTAAAAGTCGCCACACTAGTTTTCAGGCCATGGTGCAATTTAACCTTTAACCCTCTAAACTTTATTATTAAACCCTCTCAACAGATGATAAAAAAAGGTGTTGGTAGTTCTGTAATCTGTTGTTTTTAATGCTACAACCTGAACTTGATCAGACTAAGTAAAGATAATGAGTCCATAACTGATATTTCAACAAATAAGAGTTACGTAAACACACACATTAGGCAGGACTAGAACTCGCTGAGTAAGATGAAAGTATCTGCCAACAGCTATTGATGACAGGAATAAATAGAAATGCTGAATTGACTGTATGCAACATAAAAATCAATTATGTTTGTGTTGTTAGAGGAGTCAGCGGTGCATGTAGGTGTGTGTGTGTGTGTTTAGCATCTGTTTGTGTGTTTATCGCTGCTGGTGTGTGTGTGGGGTGGGGGGGCTGACGCAGCAGAACTAACTGCAGCGTGGCGAGCGAGAGAGGCGAGGCACACACACACACACACACACACACATATACACAAATATATTTATACTCAACCAGCAAAATAAAATAAAGCTGCACAAACTTTGAAGTGACATTTGAAATCACATGTTGCCTGCAGATATGTGGAAAGATCACGGGCACACACACACACACACACACACACACACACACACACACACACACACACACACACAGGGTTTGGGTTATCATGTGAACTGTCACTGTTGCATGTTCAATTGGTAGAAAGAGACCTCGTGAGAGTGAGGGTGAGGAAGTGTAACCAAAGGGGTGAGGATGAGAGAGAGAGAGAAAGAGAGAGAGCGAGACATCAGGAGCAAGGAGAACAGGAGTGAAGCAGGAGGACGAACAAGTGGACAGATAGACGGATAGAAAGGAGGAGAGTGTTTAGTCAAAGTATCAGAGTAGACTTTAGATAGATAGATAGATAGATAGATAGACAGAGGGGATGCGTTGGAAAAGGAGGCGATCGCCAGCGCAGGGGAGGACCGGAGATGATGAGGATGAGGAGAAGAGCTCTGACACCTCCTTCAGAGTGCATTTCTTTAAAGGTAGAGAGTGTGTGTGTGTGTGTGTTTTCTGTGCCTTCTTGTTTTGCCGCATTTGTCTCGTCGTCTCAAGTGACCAGTTAGCTCATCAATATGTTAACTTCTCTCTCTCTGTGTGTGTGTGTGTGTGTGTGGAGGGAATCCTAAAGAGGAAACCTGCAAACAAACAACATGTTTTCATACTTTTCTTCAACGTTTTGTAGCATTTTTAGATGTTAAACTGACTTCATACTGTAGTTTGATGATTGTAAACCAATGTGTGCATGTTGAAGATGCTGCTAAGCTTCTGTCTCACACTGCTGAGTATCGTACATCGATACTGCAATGTGTCCGTATTGAAACTCTCGAGTTTGAAAAACAGGCACCGAATGCCTGGTCAAATTATTTCTTGTCTTGTTTACTTTCTCTGTGAACATTGAAATCTGACTAATTTTGATAATTTTAGGCTGCAATTTATCTAGTTAGTTAGTTCTTGTATGGATGCTTGTGTTTGAATTAACTGAAATTCATGTGTTTTTCAGTACCAGTATTGTTTAAAGCTGCAGTCATCAATATTTTTATATTAACAATTATTTACGTGACAACACATGAATGCAACACACAGGCGGTAAATATTTATGTAGCCCAGCTAAGGAGGGAGGACGACAAACAAAATTTGTCAACGAGGAAATCGACTGTATGGAGGCATTTCGATTTGCTTCAGCTTACATTAACTGCGTCGGGCTCGGGGTCGGGTTCGGACATAAAAAACAGAATGGCTGTCGGATTCGGGTCGGGCTCGGTTACTACTCTCCCGGACTCGGGTCGGGTTCGGACAGAAATATGCGGCCGGAGCCGGACTCTAGCTTGTAGTGATGAAGCCACAGAGAATTATTAATGACTCTGCAGTTCCCCTCAGCTCCACGGAGCGTTTTAGCATCTTTCAGCTCATTGTTTTTGTTTTACAGTTGGAAACTGTACTGTTTTGATCCGCTCTTATCAACCATGTTTCCAGCCGCAGAGGAGACTCTGTTTTCAGCCTGCCCAGCACCAACCAGCAGACAGATGCAGTTAGCGACTAGCTGGTTCTGTAGATGTCTCTGTGGTCTGGAAAAAATCGAATCAGGACAGTTGTTATAGAATAAAATGTTGAACAATAAAAATCCCAAACTGCATATTTAGTGGGCTATGTGCACTCAGCCAAGATAAATAAGATACTCAGCTCTAATGGACAGGACACATTGTATATTTGGTTGTTTCTGCTTTCCGTAAAAGTCTGTAGCATTAATCACTTGACACAACTATACCGCAGAAGTACCTTCCACGGATAAACTTTGTGAGTCTAGACAGTTAGAAGTTAAACTCAAAAGATGAAATCCTGCAAGAATGGTAATACTGTATACTTTGCACGTGGAGCCAAGATAAACAGACGTCTTTCATATGTGGATGCTTGACTCGTTCCAAACAAATGAGCTCAAAGGCAGCTGAAGAGAACAAATCTATGCGGACGCATTATCCAAACCACAAGCCTCTGCTGATCTCTGCAGCCCCACAGCGGTGACACAAACACACACACACAAACACACACACAAATGCTGGTTTGAATCATTTTGCTATCAAACATCTGTTGCTCTTATTATTTAGCTATTTTCCCATCTACCAAGTGCATCGTACGTCTTGTTTTACTGGTGTTTTGTTGTATGCGGTTGTGGTCAGACACACAGAACATCCCCGGTAGCTTGGATGCAGGAAATTGAATTAAAGCCACATTATGCTAGTAGATATGGGCTGGTAGAGATGCATTGATAATCTCTTGTCAAGTTTTTCGTCTTTCTTAACCAATCAGAGAAACTCAAAGTCAGGGGTTTGACCTCCAGGATGTCTGTTGGTTTATAAATAAGGTCAAACAAATGCTTTATGTGTCTTAACTGTGTCATAACCTTATAATTTTAGAGGTGCCCTGTGGAGTTTACATTCACTGTTTCTCACTAAAACACATTGTGTGCATCCTTGAGGTCCAGCAAACGTGTTCAATACATTTTCTTTTTCATAAAACAGTTGGCTAGCAGTCCTATTCTTTCCTGTCTTTTTCCTGGCGCATCGCTATGTTTCTTGGTGCATTAGCGCCACCAACTGTCGATCAGTGGGATAGCTTGAAACTGTCAGCAATCACAAACAAAATACGTGGGTAAAAAAAGGCGGGGTCTCGCTCTGAAAAACATTGCTCCACGGCGCTACGAGCCGTGAAAATTGTCAACATTTGGAGAAATTTGGAGAAATCTATTGTTAGCTGTTTTAAACTGATGTCAAACTGGCATCATTTCTGTTTGAAAGGCTTGTTTTGGAGCATTTTTAAAATCAAGATAATAAATATTTGATTAGATGAGATAAGTGAAAGCTTAGAAGAGGGCGAGTTGGGAGGATCACAGTGCTGTCTTGATTTCCTGATTTAGCATGTTGTAGCTTTAATCTGATGTAAAGAGTCGCTGCCTGTAGCACTTGAATCAAAACATTAGTTGTTTGGATAAAGGATTTGTCCTTCAGAGTAAGGACATCAATGAATCTCTATTAAAACTAAATGTATATCTTTAAGCTGTGACGTTTTCCTGCTCTGTTGTGTGAAAAGGAAATACAACAAGCTGGCGTTTGTTCGTGCCGACCAGCCTTGGGCTAAAGGAGGGTCCGCTGTGCAACCCCGCTCACATGGCAGGGCTAGACGGAGCACTCAGACAGTTCATAACGTACCTAGAAATGTTTTTTTGTCCTCAAGGAAATTTCCTGAAAGATTCTGAAGAGAAAAGAAGGAGATAAGCCTGACTCATCAGCTCTCCATCGCTCTCCATGTTGGATCTTTTGTGTGTCTGACTGGAACGTCTCACAGGCTGACATTTAGATGTAGCTGCAAGTTTTAAATGTCTTCTAAAAACTCCGTTGTTGGAGAGCCTGAATGAAAGGGCAAAGCAACGTGTTCTCCCAGGATTTTGCGCCATTGTGCTTTTGTAAGGCTGAGTTTGACAAATGCAGTGATTTTATGAGATGAACTGATTTTGCACAACAAACTAAGTAACTGAACTACTGGACTTGTCTCAGGTTTCATTTTGGCGATATATTGTGGCGTTGAACTTGTTTTGTGTCAAAAATATTCACAATTTTCATGTCATATTCAGGCGTCTGGAGCAAAGCCTTCTCAAATTATCATCATCTAGCATCATGTAGCGTTAATTAGCATGTTGAATTATTGAAACATTGTCAGCAGCAGAGAAATTGCTGGCTGTATATGCAAACTAACACATTTAACCTTTGCAGTTCTGCTGCTCTACATATTTGAAAAGTCTCATTTATGCCTTTTTAAAGTCCAGTAAACACAAGCGAGTGCATGTGGATAGCTGGATAAAGGAAGTCTGACTGCCTTGTACATGCACACACACTCACACACACTCAGCCTGGGGGGTCTGGAGCTGGAAGCAGTGGAGTAGAAGGAAACAGGCCTGACATTTTAGACTTTTGGCAGTGTTGTGGTATCAGAGAGTCACATTATTACTTCTGTGATCTGAAATAGAAGCTACTGAAAGTCAGTTTTGAAGATAAGTCCTTTGCATCTGTGCATATAAGAGTTTCTTTCCCTCTCATTAACTCCCCTCTTGTCATGTGACAGCAGTGGGTCTCCTGCTGGAGAAACTAGCTGCACCTCCTGGGACTCACTGACTTTACACTCAAACACACACACACACACACACACACACTCACTCGTACACACTCGTACACAACCTCCAATTAGCTCTGATTTGGACGTGATTTATCCACTGAGTTGGTTCTGACAAAAACATAAAAGTTTAGTCAGCTGTGAAAACATAAACCTCACAGCAGATGGGAGAAGAGAGAGAGATACGATGGGATTCACCTCTAACAGCACTTACATGAAAAGATCTTATAATAGTCTCCATGCTCCAAAAATGTATTTTATTGTTTTCTAAAGACAATTCAAGCAACTTGAAAACGTCACTCTGGGCTCTTGGAACTTATTGGGCGTCTATCTTTTATCTGTCTGATAATATTTGTAATTGTTTTAATTAGTGTGTCTTGACTGTTTCGTGTTATTGGCTTGCTTTGCTTGGATCCTGTGTATAAATCTAATGTTTTTTTCAGGTTTCTTTTGCAAAACAGGTTGATCTCCATGAGACCTCCTGAATAAATGAATAAAAACTTAAAGCCACTATGTGTAGAAACTAATTATTCGACGTTGGTGCCCCCCGGTGGAAATATCAAAAAACATACTGGAACATACTGAGCACATGGATGTATAATATATTGTATAATGTTTATTATGCTGCAGGAGTCTTTGAGAAGTTATGGATGATTTGGAGTTTTCCTTGCAATTTCATAAAGCTTCTAAACAGTTTAATTAAAATGTGCCTTAAAACGATGTTGGTGTACGAACATCTCTAGTAATAGTTAATAACTGTTTACAGTTACAGCCTCACATGACCTTACACACAGAAAAATGATCTCAGGCTACATCCACACTAATACTTTTACTACGTTTACGCCTAGCGTCCACACTGTGGAGACCCTTTAAAACGAGTTTTAGTTTGAAAACTCCGTGTCTGCGTTTTAGTTTGGACGGGCGGAAACGGAGACGTTTTAAAACGATGACCCAGACGTATATGTTCACTTCCTGATTGGGTCTAATCAGCCACGACGTGTCCTTCCCTGATTTGTCACGCCCCTGTCATGTGACCTTCTCCAGATTAAAACAAACAACATCAGCCTTGACTCCCAGCGGTTAATTCAACATTAATAACGAATTACAACGATTACTTTCAGTAACAGTTCCACCTGGTCGTCGGTCCAAACAGAAAAAACTCTGCTTTTACTTTTCTCCATCGCTGTTCTTTGTTCATAGCATTTTCTGCAACTATCTAAGCAGCCAACCGCAGAGTAGACAATCTGCTTCCTGTTTACACCGGCATGAGCATGCCCAGTGCACGTGAATGGTCATGTGATGTGCGTTTTAAGGCGTGTAGTATGGACGGAGATTATTTCTGAAACAGTGATAAAATGCTCATGTGTACGGAGATCGTTTTAAAATGCCGTTTTAAAATGAAAAACGTATTAATGTGGATGTAGGCTTAATCAGTCCTACACTGAGCGGTTTACATATTTAACATTTTGGAAAAAAATGATTGGATTGTCAGAATTGGCAGATACCCTGAGGAGACAAAAAGTCAGATCAATGCATCTCTTAACTGTTCAGTGACTTCACCGCCCTTTACTAAGAAGCAAATTAGCAACTTTTGACAGCCACCTTTCAAACCTACTGTACAGGAGGGAACTTTTTTATTACTAAATCATAAATTTCAGGCACATCATCTTTCAACATTCACATTCCCCACCTGTGTTTTCCCAGCTGGTGTGGGGCTCAAACCGGCAACCCCAGCCTGCAGGCAGCTGCTGGCCCAGATAGCGACAGTCTCGTCATCAGTTGGTTGTTCAGCGAAGGGAGAAACACACTTTGTGTTAATTAAAGTGTTTCCCTCAGCTGGGTTTCACTCGATTCAGCAGATTTGGTTAATGTCGGAGCATCTTCCACCGGCCTCCTGTTCTGCTCAGGCGGCTGTACCTGAATGTATTTGTTTCATATGTTCAGAGGAAATAACTTTATTAAAAGGTTCATTGTTTTGTTCTGTTCAGAGGTCTTTTGTAGCTCCATACTCTTCATTTTCATTACAGTCTGGAGAGAATTAGATCTAGATTTCACAGGACAGGGACAACATAAACCTTTCTTCTGACTTAGAATAATTATGTTGTTAGTAATAAAGTGTTTTTATGGATGTTTATACTGCAGAGATTCCTGAGAAACAAGATACACTGACGGATTAAATGCTCCTTAATGGTTTGAGAAAAGCCTCATAGTTCTTGGCTAATTAAACCCTTAATGAGCCTGCTGGATTGTTATTATTTTTTGGAAAGCTTAAGATGATCTTTGTAAAAAATAGGGTAAGAAATATGCATAAATTGTCAGATATCAGTATTGTCTGTCACCTCCTCAATGAAAAATTAGTAATGAACTGTTAGAGATACAGTAGCCTAGTTGTTAGAGGCCTTTTGAAAATTCTATTAATTGTCTTATTGTGGAAAGTAAAGCATCGTATTTTATCGTATTATAATGAATAGTTTCGTAAAACATGTTGCCATGTCTTATCATGTCATATTGAATTGTGTATTATTATGTTGTTTTCTATTGTATCATATCATATTTTATTATATCTTAAGGAATTTTATATTTGTATCATATAGACTGTATCGTATCGTTTTGTTTTGTATCACATCGTGTCATATCGTATCATATCGTGCCGTGTTGTATCGTATCGTATTGTGCCGTGTTGTATGGTATGGTGTCGTGTTGTATTGTGTCGTATCGTGTCGTATCATATCGTATATAACGTTATTGTATAGGATCGTACAGAATCTTACCATATCGTGTTGTATTGTATTGTATGTATTTTTTAACTTGATAATAATGAAACAAGAGGGGAAAAAACACGAGAAATACTGTAACTACTCACCTGACCTCTCGGAGCTTCTGTAAGACTTACATTTAGGCCACACTACATTTAACATTTGATTTTTAAAAATATCTTTGTTGTTTTTTGGGACTCTATAGAACAGATATCACTTCCTGGATAATATCCCATGACATCAAGGTATCCTCCTATGACATCATTATCTTATCCTCGTTCACTAGGTCCTGAGGTTGTTTAGACAGGCCTGTCTGGGAGAGGAAGTGCGTCTAAGTTAAATTATTTGTGTGTTTGCGTCATTGCAGGTTGCTTTGTGCAGGCTTGTTTTGCTGCAGAGGATGTTACTGTACGTCTGGTTTACAGTTTTTCCCCGGGCTGTGCTTCTGTCTCTTTTCAGCTGTGAGATTTGTCTTGTTCGTCAAACTGTCACTCTCGTGTCTTGTTTCACCCGTCTTCCCTCCCTCCCTCCCCGTCTCATTCTGCAGATTGTCGAGCGATGACAGAAATCAGTTTGTGATCGACAGACAGAGAGAGCACAGAGGGCAAACAGAGAATAGATGAAAGGCAAAAAGACAGAAAAACAGTGCATTAGTGGAACAAAGAAGGAGAAAAGGACGGGCAGAGAGGTGTGAAAAAACAAAGAGCAAAATGTTAGAGATGCTTTGAGAGGAAATGAGATAGAAAGAGAAAGGATACAGGTGGAAAGAAGAGAAGAAAGATGGATGTGTGGACTGTGACTCAGCAGAAATACAGAAGAGAAACACTTACTTTTCATCTAGAAAAAGCTTGAAGATTTCCTTTCAGTTACTGGGCGATTTATGTGTTGGACATTTTGGGGAACATGTTTGCTTTCTTGCCCAGAGTTAGATGAGAAGATCGATACCACTCTCATGTCTGTACATTAAGTTTGGAGCTAGAGCTTAGAGGTGGTTAGCTTAGCTTAGCATAAAGACTGGCAGCAGGGGGAAACAGCTAGCCTGGCTGTTACTAGTCATGACTCCACGTGAAACCACAACTTGTTGTTTTTACTTGCTGGCTCTAGCTCTAGACTTAACACACAGACGTGAAAGTGGTATCAATTTTCTTGTCTAACTCTCAGCATGAAAGCGAATAAAATGCCAAACTTTTCCTTTAATGTAAATGATGCTTTGGCAATATGTGCACATGTAAATATCATCACACAAACAAGGAAAACAAGGAGAGCAAAGAGACCCTGGAAATGACGGAGTGAAAGAAAATGGAAATGTTATGGAAACAACAAAAGAATAAGTTGCATGGAGAGAAAGTTGGAGTAGTTGTAGTTAAAGTAACGGAGAGGAAAAACAAATGACAAAAATAGGAGAGAGGGATGGGTGGAAAGGATTAGAGAAAGAGCAAGGGGGGGGGGGATGAAGAGACGACACGGTGAAAGTGGACTGAGGAAGGCCGGAGGAAAGTTGTGTAAGAGAGAGAGAGAGATATGAATTGGTGAGTGGGCGGATGAAAATGAAAGAGTGTTACTGTAGTACGATGCCCTCTGTGGAGGAATGCATCATTCATCAGCCTCTCTATTAGCCTGTGTGTGTGTGTGTCCATATTAGGTATCTGCTTCAGGCCTCCAGCACAGATTTCAAGTTGGCGTTCCAGTGTGGAAGAATGTGTGTGCCATGTGGTTACTGTTTGTGTGTGTGTGTGTGTGTGTACAAAACATATTACATCACATTCACTTCCTGCTTTAAAATGTCAGAAACAGGATTTTCAAAGTGTGTAATGACTGTGTGTATTGTTTGTGGTTGTAAAATTCATACTTGTGGCTAACACAAGACAGGTTTGGGGAATGCTGCCCATCTGGTAGTTTCCTCCGCTCTGTGTGTGTGTGCGTGTGTGTGTGTGTGAGACTAATACTACCAGCCTGCATGACAATGACAGACTTGTCTCTTGTTTATGCGCGCTGCCTGATGCTGCATTTTTCTCTCCAGCAAGTTTGGCACAAACTCTCCTCGAAGTCAAGGTCATTCAAGGTTTAATACACAAAAAAACTTGCCGTCACAAGCGAAATAGCTGAATAATTGAGAGCGGATTAACTAAAAGTCACATACAAACCTGTATTTTGTCATAAACCGCTGTATGTTCTGTCATTAAAGCAGCGTTAGAGGGTTTCGTTTGGCCACCTGGTGGAGCAACAAGCTGTATACACTGAGATATTATCACCCTATGAAGCTGATATGGTGAATGTGTTGCTCTCCTGAAGGAAATGTCTGGCTCTTTAGCTGCTAAATGCTCCGTTATGTTCACTAGATAGCTGCTAGCTGCGTCTGTCTGCAGTTTGCTGCTGAGCAGGTCGTGTAAAGTGGGTTTTTAGGGCTTTTTCCTCAGAAAACAGCTGCGCGCTGCAGCCAAAAACAACGCTATGAGAACCGAAAAAGTAAAGTTGCAGGCTGGACGGCTAAACAATGAGCTGAACTGCATCTTCAGGCATGTCGAACAGTACGTCCCTCCTAAACAGCTTATTTTAAGAACATTTTTGATGACTTTTATTCCCTAACAGCATATGAAAACTGATTACCCTGTCTCAGAGAAATGTTGTTTATATAATACTAATTTGTACACGTAGTTGCCAGTTTAAACAGCTAATGCAGCCTTGCAATAAACCTCCACGAAGGGTATAATGTTCAGGGTTTTGCATTATACTTATTTTGTCCACCCCATATAAATCAGTGAGTGTAGGTTAAATAACAGAACAACCCCCCATGCCTTTCTTGATTATTGTTTTCCATTTCTATCGATAGTTTCTCCCCCTTCTTCCTCCTGCCTTACGTTGGGTTTTCCTTCCTTCCTTTCTCTCTTCTTCTTCTTTATATCTTTTCTTCTTCTTGTCTTCCTTCCTCCCTCCTTCCCTTTCTCCTTTCCTATTCCTTCTTGTGTCCTTCCTTCCCTCCATCGTACCTACTCTGCCTCCATCATACCTCTCTCCTCTCTCTTTCTGTCTAGACAGACTCAGCAGTAAATATTCTGTAATCAGCCTCACATGCTTCTCTGCTCACACAGGGCTGCTGCTGTCACAACACACACTGATGAGACTGTGTGTGTGTCTCCTTCCAGCTCTAGTTTTTGATCTAAGTGCCAGTCTATTTCACATGCAAATGATTTAAAGTGTATCTCCTCTCTTTCTCTCCTCTGTCATCCCTCGCTTCGTCCAGCTGCAGCGTGAGACTCGTCTTTATATTTGAGGGCGTCACCAAACCCACAAGATTTTCAACACTGAGTCAGGTCAAATATATCTAGAAATAACCCTGTCTACTTGGGCTTTTACATTCGCTGCCAGTGTTCATGAAGTGTGACATCCTTTTTGCGCAGAGGTCATATAGGGAGGAGGTTGGGGGACCAGGATTTGTGTCCTGCCCTCCTACTTTTTATTTATTTGAATGGAGCCAGTCTGGCAGCCCCGGCAACAAAGTTGAACCCGGCTCAGCTTTTGCTGCAGCGTAACGTCATCCGGCAAGGCCGATCAAATACGTGCACGTGCACATTCCTGAGAGATTTGTTTGTAACATGAACGCTGTGTTTCTGTTATTTACCTCACAAGTGTTGCGATGAAAGATACAATTTCCAGATTTGTTAAATCCTTTCTGTGAGTATTAAAGTGTTTTAGCATCTGATAAACCTTTAAAAGCATTTACCTGCCACTCCTACTGGACTTCCTGGATTTTATTTCATTGTCTCACTGGTACCTTAAACAACACGCCCCGACCAACGCAGCCCCTTGCATTAATTTAACACAGGGCTGTTAATCCCTGCTAAGACACATTCAAAGAGTTAAGAGTTTTGAGTTTCCTTAAAAATAACCATATTAAAGTTTTCAGGATAAGATCTTGTAGGAAAATGAATGAGCTGTGATGCAGAACATACCAGTATGTTGATTTAAAGACATGGTCAGGGTGGCATTACGTTTCCTACAGAACTTACTGATACTGAGCTGCAAGAAATGACAAGTGGACTTTATACCTGTAGCAACATAAGGAGACAATTCACAAAGAAGACATTCATCTATATGGACAATGTACAAAAACACAGAAGTAATTCATCAAAGTAAAAACTAGGACTTTGTACATCTCAGCAAGCATGATCCTTTAGTAGATAAACCAGTAAAACAGTATGAATGTGATTTTCAGGAGTTGCTAGAAATCACTTATAAGAAAGTAAGTATTTGTTAGTACAAAGTGTGTAAAGCGTGCTCTTACAGCAGTCTCTGTGGTTTAAAATTAAAGTAAACAGCATCAGATCCTAATGTCTTACAGTAATGTCTGTGTTTGTGCATTTGTGGTTAATTTTGACTGTTTCAGTCTCCAGGGATTCAGTTTTTTTTTTAAGTTCCCGGGACTAAATTCAGTTGCCACGGTTGCCAAGCAGTAGTGGCCAAAACGCAGGTTGCACAACTCTTTTTATTAGGAAGTGGTGGGAAGCTCTGGAGCCTCGGGGGGGGGGGGGGGGTTACTGTACAACTCTTTCTAGAAAGTTGGCACCGCACCCGAAAAAATAAAAGCAAAGCAATGTAGCTGTGTCCGTTTCTGCTTCACTCTCTCCTCCCTCGTTCTTTCCCAGATACTCACTCAGCTCTCTCTGTCTGCAGCACATTTAAAACAAGACTACTGAGTGAGATTAAATCAAATTTAAGATAGTCATGAATCAAGGATGGTGACCGAACCACACCTTTAATTAGGACAGTCCTTACAAGCCCAAGTCTAGATTTTGACTTTGAGTTCTACGACTTCATCCTCCTCTTCTTCCTCTTCTCGTCTCTCCTCCATCTGCTCTCTCTCTCCCTTATATAACTTAAGTAAAACCACATAAGTATTAACAACAAAATGTACTTAAAGTATGAAAAATTAAAGTACTCGTTCTGCAGAAAAATGTCCCCTGTGACAGATACTGTATTTCAGGGAGCTTTATTTCACAAGACAGCATTGCCAAACTTTTAGTAATGATCTTAACAAAAAAAGTGTGGTATAATTAAAGAAAACATGTAGAATAGTGGTAGAAAATATATATATAGTGTATGTGAAAAGATCTCTGTGCTCATAAAACAGTCTTATTTCTCCTGTCAGATAGTTAAAGTGATCACCACCCAAGTACTTTTTAAGACTTATTCTAATTCTCCACATTTCTCCATAAATAATTAATTAGTGTGGGAGTTCAGATGTGTGCATTGTTAAAGAGTAAGTCTTACAAAGTATTTTTCAGCACGGCTCATGAATCCACAGGCAGAGTGATGCTGATAATACTGCGCTGTTTGTGTGTGTGTGTGTGTGTGTGTGTGTGTGTGTGTGTGTGTTAGTGTAGATTTCAGAGGAAGCTGTTGGTCAGATCAATTCAGGAAATAACGTTTTAGGTCCAGGAAATGAGCTTTGATACGCAGCTTGACTCTTGTCTCATTCGTGCATCTCTTGGTTTCAGTTTTGCAAAATAAAATGTGTTGATTGATGAAGAACGCTCGCCCTGCTCTCAGTACAGTAGACAACAAAGATGGATAAAGAACAACGTATACCAAAAACAAAACAAATTATTGTCACACAAATACAGACAAAAAACCCAACAGAAAACCTATACAACCTCACATTAACATATCATCAGGCCAACAATATAATTAGATTATTAGAAGTGATCAAGATAAATAAGGAAATACTGACCCACATTTTACATATTGATGGAATTATTGTACAGACAAATGAACTCCCTCTCTTTTCACTATGATTTGTTGACTTGAAATTCTGGAGTCCAAGTTAGTTTTGGTTAGTGCTTGCTGACTTCCTATGCAGTTGTTTTGTCTTTGTTTAACACCTTTTAAACTGTCCCCCACATGGAGGTATCCTTTTTTTTCTTTCTTTTCTTTCTTTTCATGTTTTGTCAGTTCAACAAAGCTGCCAGGAACCCAAAATATAAGAAAAATGACACCGGCGCCTATAAAATGTACAAATATTTACTGATATTCGCTCAAAATATCACAATAGAACAGTTCAAGGTTGTAAAAACTATTGTTTCCCTATTTATACACACAAAAACAGCAGAAAAATGTAAGAAATAAAACTATAATACAGTCTACTTATTTGTAAAGTGATTTTATCCCAACTAGTTTTCATGTCTTTGTCAGTGAAAGTCTATGTCTACAGTCTACAGAACAGTCTAGTAGTCGCTAGTAGAAAATGCAAATATGTCAAATGTTTTGGTTTAATAAAAGGGAGTTTCAGTTCTTGTCATGGCCACTAGGTGGAAGTAGAGCCCAGCTGTTGGTGCAAAGCTGCCACTTTACCACAGCTTCCTTGTTGGAGTGTGTGTGTGTGTGAGAGAGTATGTTGCACATGTCTTTTCCTCCTATAACTTGTTTTCTTCTGACGTCATCACCATCACTCTAATCCTCTTCTTCTGCTTCTTCTTCTCCTCCATCACTCTCCCTTCTCTCTTCCTCTCTGGTTCTCTCCCTCCCTCTCTATCTTTCTCACCCCCTGCTTTGCACTTTGAAGAAGACTCTCGTCTCAGTGTGTCATTTATATTTTAAAATCAGTGAACGTGTCTGGTTAAAGAAAGGAGGCTAAAACTGACTTCAAACTGCCTGCAAGATGCACTTAATCTCTTGTTTTAAATCTATTTTATTACATTTTCATCATTTTTATTTTCTCGCGTGCATTGGTCTCAAATTCTTACATTGGTTTTTGTTGTTCTGTCTTATTATCTAATCATCTGTGAAGCACTTTGAACTGCACTAACCTGTATGAAAGGTGCCATACAAATAAAGTTTGATTGGTTGATTGATTGATTGATTGATTGATTAGATAGATAGTGTGAGGTGCTGTTCAAACCTTTTCCAACACTAGGATGAGCACTGAAATCCCCCAGGTTGAAATATTGATACAAACAATTAGCAAAAGTAATGAAACGAAAAGGAAAGAAATATTCATTCATTCATTCATTCATCAGCTCGGTGATTTTAAGGTTTATTCAATACATTCATCCATTTTGCTCAATTCAGTTTGAGGTTTTGGGTCAATTTTGAATCAATGCATAAAATATGACGTGGTGTTTCGTTCTTGATTGTATCCATGTAGCAATGCGAGTCAGCTTGAGCTTTGATTTCTTTACCTTATTCATAGTTTCTTTCTTTTTTTTAATTCAATGTACCAAACCTGATGGAAAAAAAATGTGATTTCACAGAAATGAAGCTGAGACAATTACTGGATAACCAGGGGCCTTATAATAACCCTGTCATGAAACCTTTATGCTAAAATCTATCCAACAGCAGCCAATCAGAGACCGGAGAGCGATGGCATCAGTCGTTTCAGCAAGCGCTCCAAAACTACATGTTTACGCTCAAGTGACGAAGCCCATAGCGGCCGTAGTAATCATCAAAAACATCAACAAAACATCAGACTTCAACACGGAAGATCGCCTATGTTTCCTAACCTTAACCACGTGTTTATTATTGTCACCATGACTATAAATGTCCCCTAACCTTAATGTAGGAGTCATTTTAATCCAAACCTTGATGTTTTTCTAAACCTACACAAGTTGTTTTTGTGCCTAAACCTAATTAAAACATTAACGATATCGTTGTCACATCACAGAACAGTTCATATATATATTCATATATCATATATTGTGACGGTTTTGGAAGCCACAGATGAACCATGTCGTCCAGCTGATGGTGGCGTCAGATCAGAAGGGCATGGTCGCTTAACTTGGAGCACTTGTTGCACTGACAACCTGTCAATCACCGGGAACGATCAGTTAGTAGTAAACTTTAAAATCTGATTGGCCATTGATGGGCACCGACTTCTGTGTCCGGCTTTTCTCCTGCCAAACTCACTCTGGCTGAGTTTCCCTCAACCTCTCAGCTCTGTAGGAAATGACTCGATGATTGCTTTACTGAATGCAGCATCAGGGTAAGAGGTTCAGTTTCCTCCCCGACTCACTGGAGACTCAAACTGGCACTTTGGCTTCACTTTAACTCCAGTTTTCTCTCCACAATGGTAGAAAATATCTTTAGAAATAGTTTTTGAAATGTCTGAAAAGCTTTGATAAACCCAAGAGTTCTTGATTTCTTAACAGCAGAGGTCTGCCACAAGTGTTTTCTCTGGTTCATATTCAGTCTTTAAAGCCTCTCTTTGATACTCGATGATACCAGCAAATACTGAGCGATGTCGGGCGAGATGAAGGAGAGAAACCAGAGTCTGAGAGACATGAGAAATGAGATGAATAGATACAAACAGAAAGAAAGAAAGCGAGGACGCCCTGACAGTGACGAGCTGCTCTCTTCCTTCCCTCTTTCCACTCCTTTTAGGGATTACAGTCTGGCTGCTCTCTGGATTCATTATCTGCTGTGGGATGGAGCTTTGGAAGATCATAACACAGTCGCAGAGTCAGGAGTGTGTGTGTGTGCAAAAGTGTGTGAAAAGTGTGTTAAAGCCTGTGTCTGCAGAATGTGTGTTTATAAGTAGTTTTCTTACTGAATATGTGTGTTTATGTGTGTGTGTTTGTGATCATTTTCTGGGCAGCATGTGTGTTTATGTGTGTGTGTGTCCTCAAGGCAGAAAAAGTGTTTACAGGGAGAAGAGGATAATGATGAAGAAGGGAGTGGGCTGTGGCTTAGAGAGAGAGAGAGAGGAAGAGGAGGGGAATTATGAGAGGCTCCCAGCGGGAGAGGAGG